>JABJVR010020803.1:0-38956 GCA_025773905.1 Chitala chitala
TATATCGAACCAACTTAATAGTTTACCTTTTTCTCCACCTTTTAATCTGAGCACAACACGTCTACAAAAATAGTTTGGCAGTGCTTGACTTGCCACAGCAAACTAAACACATTTCCCTTTCAACAGGGAGCAGATGGAAGGGCTGATAGCATAAACAGTAAATATAAAGTCCATTGTGCTCCTATCAATCAACGAAAGCAAAGTAGCTGTTACTAGCAGGAAGTAAACTGGTTAAAAACGTGAATCTGGAACAAAAGGTCACATTGGTCTCGCAGTCCTTCAACACAGTGTTGAATGTATATACAACATAAAAGGCTCCATATATGCACCAGAACATAGAATAAAAAACTTATTATTGGAGGGGACACATGGCAGTAATATGATAAAACACATAAGTATAGAAACCACAGCGTTAAATACTCCTGGTTCCTGTGCCCTTTCACGTTTTATTCTTAGCTGAACAAATACGTGTAGATTCTATGAACTATAAACTACTCCTTAGAGGTTGATATAAAAGCATTACGTTACCTGGACGAACCTTGAGTGGGTGGTTTCTCTCTAGAGTAAGGATAAGAGCTCTGGCTGTAATGCTGAATATCTGCCGTGGGGAGAAGTTCACCCCGTCGTTAACCTGGAAGTTAAACCCTCCCGAAGTAGAACCTTGGTGTCAACATAAGAAAGGAAAGAAGAGAGATTTTATTTTATTAATTTAATTCCTGTTTCTCTTGTTTGTGCATTGTTATGTTACTCTTTTGGATATGTGTTTGCCATATTAAAACCGAAAGCAATTTGCTTTCCATGTCAGCAATGCAACTGTTATTGATTTTCAACACGGGTGGTTAACTACAGCGGTGGGTGGCGATGCATCCTGGGTAAAAACTGAGAGACGTGACACTGGGATTATAGAAGGCCCTTTCAGCTGTCAAACACACTGACCACTGTGCATGAAAACCAGCTGCCCCTGGTCGATGTGGGCCTGGGTGAAGTTTAAGATCGACTTGTCAGGGGAGCTCTTGAGAGCCAGATGGCCGATGCTTGGGGGTGTGATGATGAACTCCAGGGTCGCTGGAGGCGAGTCCTCATCCTGGGCATTCAGCTCATTAGAGGAGATCTCTGTGATGGAGTCCACCCACACCTGGCCAGCATCAAGAAGATAATTGTTGACAATTATTTGAGATTTGATATTGAACTTTATCTGCTTTCAAATTCTTTATCTGCTTTCAAATTCAAAAGCATGAAAAAGCATGTAAAATACAGTTCAAAATTTGAACTGTATTTTACATGCTTTTTCATGCTTTTCAAAGTGCATCTCTTTTATTTGGGGGGGGGGGGGGCATTTTATTCCCACTGAGAAGATTAGCAGCAATAAAACAACATGCAGAGTCGAGGTTACACCTGAAATCTTAAAGTGCAAATATTTATCAGCAGCACAGATATTCAATTTCAGAGACAAGGTCATAGATTTATGTGCGGAGCATGCATGCTGTTCTGTAAAGTACATATGATAAAAAGAGAATCAGCACAAAGACCTCAGTTACAGTTAAGTGGGTCTTCATACCCTGCCTGCACTAATGTTGAATCAGTTGGCTGCCATTCAAGTGGCAGAATTTCTAAAGGCGCCAGTCATGCTCTCTGTGGGGTGAGAGGTACCCCAGGAGTGTTTTCAATTAGCACCTGGATGACACATGGCTTTGCTGCTCACTTTTCCTGTGTGTGTGTGTGTGTGTGTGTGTGTGTGTGTGTGTGTGTGTGTGTGTCTGCGCACTATATGCTACATCCCACATGCCATGAGTTTAAGAGATTATATGGCTGACACTAACCCAATATTAAAGTTTCATAGTAACCACCCTTTACAACGACAACAAAAAGAAACCAAAGACAAAAAGAACTGCTGGTGACTTCTTTTTCCTTAAAATTTACTTTTTATGATAATGTTTTATTTTGGTGACATCAACCAAGCCATAAAACACGCAATTGTTTTATCTTGTGCTTTTCACAATCTCATGTGCTTTGTTTTGCATGCGCTGCTTGTGCCAGACCTGCAGATCATTGTATTTGGTCACCAAAGCACATAGGCCGTATTCTCTCTCTCTGCAGATACCACAGAAAAGACGACACTTTAAATTTCATTACAAATAAACACCATTTCTAGATCACGATAGTTCCCGAGATTTCAGGTAATCCACAGCATCATGTATGTAAAAATCTAATTTTCATGCGATCACTGTGTTAATCATTTATAACGATGATTGATTTGTTTTGGTAGTTAAACGTGCATTCAAAGCAAACGTGCCATAATACGATCGTAAAATTATAACTGTAAATGTAGGGTTCCACCTGGTGGACAAGTTGTGTATTTTACTTCTGTAAACCAAAAAAGGCTGAAAAAACACGTCCTGCACTGACACAACATTGACGAAAAGCAGAGACAACCTGCCTTCAGCACAAATAAATTACTGCTTTTCGCTAAACTCCCATGACTATGTTTTATAAGCAATCGCAGTAATCTTAGCAACGTGCAGGCCTGAGAATTTAAACAAACAATCTGGCAGACAGAAGTTTAAATAGCCCAGTAACTGAATGGTTTACCGAAACAAATACAAACCTTATTCGGCAACACTATTAACTGCCTTTTTCTTTGCCCTAATTACATGCTTGAACTAATTTCAATCACTTGAAACACTGAGAATCCATATATGAAAGTGTGCATGTATAAAAACTTGTTACATGTATGTTTAATTTGTTAATTTTTTTAACACTGTGAGCAAAAATAAAACAACGTGTATTAAACTTCCTCTATGTAACCCATACAACAACCACGATTTAAATATATCAATTTGATATTATGCATTCCTAAGAAAATTAGCTCTGCTTTTGACCGTTTTAATTTGTTAATATTGCCAAAACCTAACAGCAATACGATATTTTAATAATTTACTCTGGCTATGAACAGTTACAAAAACGAGATAAACTAGTAGACAAAAAAGAAAGACTTTCTTAAATTACATCTGCAAAGTTAAGACATCTCAATCAAATAAAACAAAACAAATTATTGTGTGTAATTACGAATAGTTGACTTGCCAAACTACAATTTTGTTTAAAGCATTTTCTCACGAGACAGACTGCTGCGACAGTAGAGAATGTTAAATGTATGTAATTTTGACAAGAATTTATTAAACAGATTTACTATGGTTGTTACTAAACTGCTTGCAAAAATCAAACAAACAAAGAAACAAATAAAACTAAAGTGTTTCCATCTTGATTTGTACCTATTCTGAACAGCATATTGTAACACACAGAACAATGGGGGGAAAATAGTTGTGCTTTCCAAACTGGGAGCGAGAGAAAGGCTGAGACGGAACATCGATCAGTATTGACCAACCTTTCGGTTAAACACAAATATTCAGCCAGGGTTTAGTACAAGCTGATGAGGACATGCACTATCTGTCCCTCTGACAGACCACAGCACAGTTGTTCAACCGCATAGTGTGCGTTAGTCATTTCCTAAGACCTTGATTAGTCATGCCCTGCTGGCGTCTCTGGAGCACCATGAAGTCACATTAACTTTCTTTACATTTTATTCATTTGGCAGACGCTTTTATACAAAGCGACTTACATTTCACATACAGATTACAGTGAGCTAGCGCTGGGTGTCTTGCTCAAGGACACACCTGGTGACTGGGCTGGGATTTGAACCGGGAACCTTCTGTATCCCAGTCTGATGTTCTACCCACCCACCCTACGCGTGTAAACAAACAGGCACTAATTTAAATACGCAAACTCACTCTCAGGATCCTGTTGGCCGTAATGACTGGGGGCTCGTCGTTGACGGGCGTAACGCTGACAAACACCGTGTGGGGAAGGCTCTCCTTTCCGATCTCCGTGTCGTTTACTATGACTGTGAAATTATCAGCTACAGTTTCACTGTTGTCATGAACATAGTAGATGACCTCCTGCTCAACCTGAAGTAATAAATAAAAGACAGTATTACAGTCACTCATTAAACAGCAAAAAATGGCGAATGGCACGTTGACGACAACCAACAGTAAAGAATATGAAGGCATTCATAATTTTGTTTTATTAGAATATCAGTACGGTACTATGAATAGCATAGGGGCAGCCAACCATGGTCCTGGAAAGTCTCAGTGGGTGCAGGTTTTTGCTTGAACCAATTTCTGCTTTTAATTGGATCTTAATGACAATCAAACATAGATTTTTTGTATAATTACTGTCATTAAATATAAAATCCATTAATTCCAAAGAAGCTTTATTAATTTAAAATACAAAATTTTAAAAGCACAACAAAGCCTTACTGATGTTGGTTAATTTTTAAAACATTTTTTAACAATTATGGTATATTTTAATCCATTTCTTAAGCGTTCTTTGTTATTGACACCCGTTTCTGCTATTCATTAATTATTACAATTGAAATACAATTAATAATAAGTGGTTTAAATTAAACACTTTGCTAAATTATCCATAAAGTTCCTGATAAAATTCTGCATTTAGAGAGACATTGCAATGTGTGGTTTATAATTACATCACCGATCATAAACCATAAGTCTCACTTTTAACTTTCTTCTTTGTAACACAATTTAAAACAACTATGTGGAGAAGGTGGATCAGCAATGATGTAATTCATATTTAATTGAAATTGTGGTTAAATTAAATTGACTGAACTGGCTGCAACTAAAACCTGCACTGCTGAAGCTCTACAGGATGGTCGGCCACCCCTAGCATAGCACAATTTTGTGAAGTGACCTCTTTGAATGTTCCAGAAATATGCCTGTTTGTATGGAAAAACATGACTAACAATATCAAATGACAAATATTCCACAGTATTCATACTGAGGTACAGGAACATTACCTGCTTCCTGGTAAAGGTGGTAAGAGGAACACCTGGGAGTCTAGAATATTCAATGTGGCCATGATGTGGATGTCCAGACACATAGTACTGAAAGTTCAGGCCTGAGAAGTGTTTGCTGGTAACTTTAATTACTTCCTCTGTTATTGCCTTTGTAGCCCCTTCGTTCAGCGTGATGTTGGAGACCTGAAGCGGGATGCGGTACGGGATGATGTCCACAGACACGAAGATATCTTGGACCTCGGTGACTCCATTTGTGGCATCGAGGACAAAGATGTCGTTCAGTCGGCCGACTCCGTCCTGCATGTACTGAATGTTTCCAGCATTGACATCCTTCTGGGAGAAGGTTTGGATGGGTGCATCTCGTGTTCCGCGGTAGCTCTCCTCGCTCTCTACAAACCGCCTGAGGAATCCATGAGATGGGGGCACCTTCACTGCAAACACAATCTCCGATGGCAGGTTATCATCATGAGTGACCTGAAAAACATCACAACGTGCAATGCTAAGTCAAAATATTGAGTTCAGTTATCACATAAAATCTGAAGAGAATTGATTGGTGTCACACACAAGAAGCAGTTGTGTAAGGACCATTCTTACCCATAAAAGAACAGTCAGTAATTCTCAAAAACCAACTAAAAACTAACCTCAAGTTTTCTTTTACTTATCTTCACAGGCTTTCCTTCCTCAACCACTAGGGTGTTGTTGTGAATTACTTTGGGAGGCTGTTGGTGACTCTCCAGGTATATCTTCACAGTAACACTTGCATCCAGCCACAACTCCTTTGCTTTCACTGTAAAATTGAAAAAGTCCAACAGATTCCTGCTGTCATCGTGCCGATAAACTAGAGTTCCCATTTTGAGGTCATGCTGCGTGAAGGTGTTCACCATCTGGTTATTGAGATAAAGTCCACCATTCTTAGGAGAGACATGCAACTTGTAAGTGATCTCACTGTCAGCCCTGACATCTTGGTTGGTGACCACGCTGAGGTTAGCAGAACTGAGGACACCTGCTTGTCCCTTCTGAACCAAAAGACCGGTATTGTTTTCTATTTTAATGAATGGGTCGTGTGCATGGACATCCATCAGTGTGGAAGAGTAATGCTTCCCATCAGATACAAAAAGTACAAATCGTCCAAAGCTAACACCACGGTGGATGAACAAGACCCTCTTCTGTTCCAAGTCCTCCTGCCGGAACTGGTAGAGCCTTTTCGAAGTGTCATTCACTAGCACCAAATCCCCCATTGGAATGCCACGTCTTGTGTAAATCAGCTGCCCGTCATCAAAGTCAGAGTCTGCATCATGGAAGCACAGGTCCTCCAGGGTCAACAATCTCTGACCATCCCTGACCACATTAAAAACCTTGTCAACCATGCGAACGGGTTTTTCGTCGTTTACTAACTGAATGGAGATGTTAAAGGTTCCTTCTACTGCAATATCATCATTCAAGGGAGGTTGGAGTGTCTTACTTGTAGAGGCAATAAACGTGAACTCATCATAAATGGTTTCACTGTCATCATGCATGTACACGATTCTTTCCTCCAAAATGTCCTGATTGGTGAAAGTTGTGATATTGTCATTGCTAGCTGTAGAACTCGAGAGGTTAATGCGTTTTATATTCCCGTGCTTTGGACTTTCTATTATTCTGTAGTACATTGTTTTAGCGCTTAACGTTTCTGCAAACAACACGTCCTTGGTGATCACCTTACTTTCTCCCTCCAGTACAGATAACCCATCATTTTTCAGAATTATACTATTGACATCAGCCTTAATGTTAATTTTAAATTCGAAACTTGTTGAATAGGCATGTTTGGAGAAGATCTGAAAGGTGAACGCATCTCTTGTGTCTTCAGGCACTCTACGTGCGAGTTCATACTGCACCTTCCGATCAGTCACGTTCTTCTGGCTAAACGTTGAGTTTTTCTTTAAGATTTTACCATTAAGCAGCACATTTCCTTTTCTGGGCGGTGTCAGTAGTCTGAAATGCAGCTCACTTTCAGGCAACCTCACACCCTTAGCAGTGGCATAAAGAGCCTGAGAATCCAGCACAACTTTCTGCACCTTGTCGACCTCTACCATTTTATTTCTCACCATTTTATATTGTATCCACTTCACAATAATCGGGAACGTGATTTCTTCAGTGGCCTGAGGTCCAATGATGACGTTACACTTGAAGTGATCTGTAACATTGCTGGTTTGTATTTCCTTGAAGGTGCTGACGTATCTTAGGCGTTCCTTCTCCAGCAGCCTCTGGGAGAACATGTTAGTCAGTTTCCACTCCCCACTAGAATGCAACCGCTGCAATTCTCCAAAACGAGGTAGTTGAGTAACATCATAACGGATGTCTACAACCTGCTTTACGGCATTTGTCTGCACAGCAAGGTGCCTCGTGCCTATGAGAGCCATCTCTCCCTGTATAACTTCTATTCCAGTGTTGTTGGCAGTTTTATGCTCCAGTGGAATGGCTAAGATTCTTAGGACCACAGTGTTGCTCACCTTCTCTCCATCACTGACTCTGAGCACAATCCTGGAATTTTTCACACCATGGTGGACGTAACTTATTTTTCCTTCCTCCAAGTCAACATGAGAAAAGGTAGTCACTGCATTTCCAGGATTTTCTTCATTTTCCAGAAATCCAGCATCAGCATTTAGATTACCCAGCACAGAGTATATGAGGTCAGTAGAGTTGCTGTCTATATCAGTAGCTTTTATTACATCAGTGGTTAACAGCTTCTTGGAGTTCTCTAATACCACAAAAAGGTTTCCTTCAGGAAGGCTCAGTTCAGGGGCATCATTTGTTGGGGTGATAGTAATGTTATATCTGTAAAGCCTATTGCCCTTCAAGTAAGGGGGAACGTCTTTTTTGCTGCTAGTGAATACAGAGAACATAAAATAATCTATTGAGTCTTCTGATCCTCCATGAACATACATGACCCTCCCATGCCACAGATCCAACATGCTGAAAGTGTTTTCCTCTTGGTTTTGGTCTACATCCAACCTCAGCTGACCATGCACTGGCTGCTCCTCTACTTTAAACACAATCTGAGACTGTCTAATACCCATCTTTTTAAAATCCAAGTCAACCTTGATGTGCTTGGACTGAAGGGATGCTCGTCCGCCTTCTGGAACGATAAGGTTCTGCATAAGCAGAAAGTTGTGTCCACGCTTTCTGTTGAGTCCATTCGCAGATGTTGACATTTGAATTGATGGTGTTGGAGTAAAAATGGGTGTCAGAGGTTCAGGGATCTCAGTGGGAGTAACTGTGGTTGTTGGTTCCATTTCTTTATCTGGCTCACAGCCCATAGAAATATCTTTGGTGACCACAGCACTGGGAAGGCCCATCTTCACACCATTCACACTGATGTCCCTCAAACAACCCTTGAAAGAACCTCCTCTGATCCGCTTACCAGCTACAGAGGCCAGCCCTATCTTTCTCACCTCTGAGCGGGTACCATCATCAACACCACCAATGAAGAGGGCACCCTTCAAATGAAGGGTCCTGGAGCGCGAGCTAATGCTAGCTTTCACAGTTTCCTCATCGACAGTAAGCTCGAGGCCCTTGGACGTGAAGAGAAGCTTGACAGGGTGCCATTTTCGGTCGTTAACAAATGTGAGGGAGTGGAGTTCAGTTTTAGTCCCACTTTTCCCCACGACTGTGACAAGAAGGCCCTCTCTGATTTCCATGGCTACAAAGTCCCCTTGACGGGCAGAGCTGTACAAAACAATTCCCTCTTCAGCCGACGTGTGCAAAACACACTCAAACGTTCCTTCTTGCTGTGTCTTCCAGGTTGATAAGGAGACATATGCTTTAGAACTGAAGAAGCTAATCGGGTCATCGTCGCTGGCTAGAAACTGAGGGCTGCAGCCCAGCGATACTTCATAAACATTTTTAAAACCTGAATATGGCCTAAGTGATGACAACAGGTTGTGCTGATTGAAAAGCACCTCATCCATACAGCCCCGGAAACCCACGGGGTCCGTGGCAAGATAGGGCTTGTCAAGGCCACCAGTGCCACCCACGTACAGGCCACCCTGGATGCTGAGCTCATAGTCGGGCCCTGGCATTTTCAGAGTCATCTGAGGACGCTTGTCCAAAATCAGAGTGACGTTGTGACGCTCATGCTGAAGCTCCATCGAGTGCCAGGCCATGTCGTTCAGGGTTGCTCCTTGCTCCGAGCGAAGCGTGCGCTCCCCCGCTCCTAGCTCTAATCTCACCTGATAGGTAAAAAAAAAAAAAAAAAAAAAACAGACATATAGGATCGGTCTTGTTCATCATAAAGAACATGTCTAAGTAACACTGAGGAATGCATAGCCAAAACCTACAGCATATGGGCTACACTATAATACTGCACCACATATCGGCAAAATATCTCGAAAACAGCAACCGCTTAGTGTGTAAACATGTCCAAAATTTTTTGAAATAATATCTTCCAGACTCATTTAAAACATTTCCAACACAACACAGCAGGCATCATTTTTTAAATACAAAAACTGGGTGAAATTATGCCAGGCCTAATTTGAAATGTACTGAATGGCTTTCAACGGTTACCCAATAGGGAGATCATTGTTATGCATTTTGCCTTAGGGTCTCTAAGACTATAGCTGTCTGACTTTGAAAGACAAGCATGCTAAGACTTGTTAAACATTCGATACTCGAAAAGCACTTCAGGGGGAAGCTCTCTGTGTACTGCTGGTTTTTTCAGAAAGAGTACTGCTGAGGAAACGAGGTTGATAAAACAAAGTCTGCTTCTGTAGCATCAAAACAAATTTATATTCTTTCACCCAATGTTAATATGATAATGCTTACTGCAATAAGTAAAGTTCTGTAATTATATTATCCTCTTGCTGACCTTTATTAAATGTAACATCAAAAGGCACATTGCTGTGTAATTTGAATGTAATGTTAAGCTTTTGTTGTCATGTTTTTATTCTTGTCCTGTTGCTTCATGTGTTTGATAAGACTGTACGCTGTTCCATAAAACAATGCCTCATTAGGCCTTAGCACAAGTCTGAATGACATAAGCACATATACTTCCTTCACTCCGTCAACATAGTTCATCCTATCCAGTTCCAGAAATAGTTACAGAGCTGAAGACCAAGCCTTTTTATAACACAAACTGTCTGCCAGGCTGTAAGAAAACTAAGCCTGGATGAACTGTACACAGTTTTGCTCGTTCTATAATGTCTTTCACCTATTACTTCTGACTGACTCTTGCTGTAGGTTGTCTGATTGTGCAACAAAAAAAATAAATAAAAACTATTTTTTTTTACAGATGATGTTTGGGGTGGCTGTGGTATTTATGCATTGGTTCTTTTTTGGAAGGAATATAAACATACATAATGCATGCATAGGCAAACATGCGTGCGCGCGCATGCGCACACACACACACACACACACACATATTCTACTTCATACAGAAGGGTAAAACAAAAGCTCTCTTTGTAGCGACCTTCAAAGCAATGTCAAATCGGATTCCAAAGTAAGCACATCAAAATCATTGTGGACGACCGCCTGTGTGACACAACCGCAGGCACTGGTGAAGGCAAGTGGACAGGGGCGGGGGTGGCATCACTACTTTCTGTCCGCTGACCTGCAGACGACCGGAGTGGAGCTCCACCAGGCAGTAGTCCCGCTCTCCTGCAGCTAGGAAGAGCATTCCATCAAGGTTGGGGCTGCGGAAGCGGATGTGCAGCGAAGTGCGGCTGGACCACTCTGTAGACTTCAGCCGCACAAAGCCGTCCCCGTAGAAGGAGGCTGTGGACCAATCACAACGTTCGTTAAAACTCAGTGGAGAAAACAGTGAAATAAGTAACTTATTCCAGATGTTCTTATTTACTGCAAAACAATGAATCCCCTACTTATAGCTGTACATTGACAATGCTCTGTTAGAAAATGTTGTCCTGGCAAATGAAATGTTCTTGGTTAACTTCCTCACATTCCTTTTATCAAAATCACAGGGTTAGGAGATTCCCAAGGTGAAGGAATTTCACCAAGTATTTCTTTTTTTTTTTTTTTTGCAAAAATTAATGCAAAAACAAACCTTTATCTTACATAAAAAAAAACCTTGGCATCTTTTGTAATAAGTCATTTTCCTCATAGGATTATAGGTCCTGTGGTTTAAAAGTAGTCCGTTTCTCATCTTTGCTGGCTTTAAAAAAGAGCCATGCACTGCAAAAACTGTTCATTATAACTGACCAAATATTGTTTAAAGGCCAAATTCCAAAGATTTAGTTTATCTATTTTATGTTTGTAACAGTTATTGACCTAAATATACTGCAAATACACCTGTTGTCAGACAGTAAATGAATCTTTGCTATTATATGTGCCTGATATTCTGGAAAACTCTGTAGAAAAACACATCTATGTGATAATATGTGTATGTAGATAAAATAAATTTTATGGTAATTTATCCAAGTTTTCTGGAAACAAAATGAATGTCTGAGTTGCTCCCACACACAGAGGCAAACTGAAGCTGTGCTTAACCCTACTGCCAAATGTGGAGCAAGCAAATAGCTCCCACGCTGAAACAGGCAGCACGGCGCCATGGCACCTTGGAAACGCAACGAGGGGGGGGCGAGCTTGTGGTGGCACGCTTTCCCCAGGATCTAAGCAAACGTGTGAGGCAAGCACCCTTAACCACACTGTCATCACAAACCACAAGGAACAGCTGGTCCTCAAGACCTCTGTCCTCTAATTAGGACTGTCATTGCTTACATCTATGACTTCTCGTTAGCTCAGCAAGCCTTCTTGACCATTCCACTTTTGTTAACATAGTTTTGTTTCTGTAAAGCAGCACAATTCTTCACAATACCTTCTCTAACACCTCAGGGGAAAAAAACTGATATTTTACTTTACTGAAAACTGATCTTTTACTTTATTTTTTAAAAACCAAAGAGCCCATTAATGTCCTAAGATAACTTCTGAAGCATTAACTCAATCCTGCTGTGATGCTTATTGATTTATCTAAATTCAATTAATGCATGTTAATGGACTGGATGTTTTTTAAAGATGCTAAGTAAGAGCTTGCACCACTAAGCATTCACACAAAATATCTGGACCACTGTACTAGTTAAAATTATGTAGTTACGCACTGGAATACTGTAACAGTTAAAATGACATAGCGTTACACAAAGAAAACTTTGCATGTCAGGAAATATGACCTTTTTTACACAACTGAAAATTGTAACATTTTAAAATGTATTCTCAATATTTCAGTATTATTCATAACAGGCTGGTTAAACGTAATCTGTAAAACAAGCAATAACATGAAATCATAAAATTGTTTTAAGTGGTAATAGCCATTATAAATATTAGAAAGAGATTAGTAAAAGTAAATTAAATTTAAACATCCTAGAAAATGAGAATATATCATCATGGATTAATTTTCCACTACCTATAAAAAGAAGGATTTGATTTGTAAATAACCTACTTGCATTCAATCACAAAGGTTAAAAAGCAAATTATTCAGTTTCAAACAGGAGTAAACACTCATAATGGTTAGTAGTTATATGCACTTCTTTTGCAATGGCAAAAACTCTGAGCATCATGTTTCAAAACACCGTTATTAATCACTAAACTCACGTTTAATCTAATGGCTGAAATTCTTATTCCTTTTCCTTTTCTTATTCCGTATTCATAGGACTCCAAACATAACCAAGGGGGGAACTTGTTCCTCTGATGATAACTTCAGAGGAAGGGAAAACTGCCAAGTCTTTGCCTGTAGGCACTTAAAGAACAAATGTTCTGTGGGCATCTCAAAACAATGTCTGAATTTCACTACATTACAATGCAATTGCATCAAAACTTAACATCATTATTTTACCTGAAGATATACGACAAGCCCTGTGGTGGGTTGGCACCCTGCCCTGGGTGTCCCCTGCCCTGCGCCCTATGTGCTCTGGGATGGGCTCCAGGCTCCCCGCGACCCTCACCAGGAATAAGCGGTTAAGATAATGGATGGATGGATATACGACAATGCAATCAAGTGCTGTGCTCCAACGTAAAAAACCGCAATTACACCGATGTACAAAACAAAAACAGATGCATAGTGTGGACAGTTGGCTCTAGTTTTCAAGACATGCTAAAGGGGCAGTGTTCACAAGCCTGAAAACGGCAATGCTGGACATCATCCGAGTGTTCAAGTCAGCAGGGTTTAAAGGTAAATGGCTAAATTACGTTTTAAGTAGTCAAATATAAATCTATATGGATCTATATATGGTGGATGTGTGGGTTAAACTCGAGCAGTCAGTGGAGGCTCCTGCAGATATTTAGCAGAGGAGGATGCAGTGAAGTTCAGTGCCTTCACTGTGGTGTTCACCCCCAAAGTCAGGACAAGACTTTTATTAATTCCCCCAGTAAGAGACTTGAGTCTTTAGCCCAGTGGGCTAATCCTCCCCTCCTAATGATTTGTGGGTAATGGCTGTGCAGATCTGAGTTCTGGCCAGACCACTCCTATTACAAGTGTGCATCTGGCTATAGTGTGCAATATTGCTTGTACATTACACCCTATACATATATACACAGGTTAACTTTGCATGTTAGATTATCTATATTCTAAATGTACATGTTTAAAACATTGACGATTACTCTGAGCCGAACACTGGATGACATTAAAATCTTGTGCAATTAATTTAATTAATCTTGTGCAATGATCACTGGAATTTATAAAGGGAATAATGCGTAGAATGCAACTGTAGTACACACACAATACCTGACCTGTGTGTATCTGTGAACTTTCAGTGAGGAAACAGAAAATAGTTTTATATGAGGAATTTTTGTCTAAGTACACTTCATATGTGCTATAATGTCCTTTCAAATACAGCATCGATTAAACTGTATTTAAGTACCAGTTAAATTACACAAATTAAGCCACAAAAGAATTCTAATTATGCTACAATCAAATGACTTGAAGGACAACGACATAAGGTCTGCATGCTTTGCCAGAGTGTGGAGATGGCTAAAGCACATTCCTCGTCACTATCATACACAGAAGGCTGACTGAAGAGCAACTTCTTTTTATTAAAGACATAGTTCTCATGCACACACTCACAAGCGTACAAGACACCTTGGGCTTGGCTCTTCCAAACAGGCTTGGCAGTATTTTCAGGCATTCAACAAACACAAAAGCCAGAATATTACCAGCAGAATTCTTGCATTCAGAATCAAGGCTCTGGGCCACAGGTTAATTATTCTTCAGCGGTATGCAGGGTGAGGACACTTTATGTAATGTTAAGCGTTTATCTTTCCCAAAAAAGTGCTACCACACAAGTACAATCACAATCACAATTTTTCAATATTGTTGCCTGGAGATTACACAAACAGTTAAAAATGAATTAGAAATGCATCTGGACTGGACCACTTTGTGAACTTGTTCAACTAATCTTTAGTTTAATATCAAAAAACTTACAAAACACGTTTTGCTAAATATGAAAAACAACAACATTGTTATCCTTATGTCTTTTAAATCTCGAATGAATAACGGACATGTGTGCACTGATCGTAGCTGTATGTCATGCACACAATCCTGCACACACACACACACACACACACACACACACACACACACACACACTAAAGTCACTCCACCCCGATTACATGTTTAAACCGATTGTGTATAATGAAGAATAAGTAAGGGTGGGGGCATTAACCAAATAAACCGACCATCTGTGTGGGATGAGTGAACATGCCTCCCAGTTCCTCATCCCAACTTTTTGGGCCACTTTTACATTTACTATGGTCGTATTGTCCAACGGCAGCACCAAAATACAGTACAAAAATTACATTTTGCATTCTTCAACTGGATTACGAGGGATCTGTCACCTCAAGTTTATTTAAAAATATAGCGGCATATAAACAAGTGCGGTTACATTTAACTACATCCCTAATCCACTTATCATAAATTGCATTCCGCTACTGTGGATTTATTTGCCCCAAGTTTACAAATAAATTTATTAAATTGGTACCAAGCAGTTTCGAGCGTAATACCTCCGTATGAGCGCTCGCCCATGAGCGACAGTAGCAGCAGTAGTCCTTTCCACAAAAGCCTCTTGGGACATTTCTCAGGCTGGTCCATGTTCTACTTTGTTGCAGCTTTCAGTTTTCTGTACTCTCCTTCTGGAATAACCCCAGCGGGATTTGTCTGATTTCACATGTTTAGTGCTCGAAATCGCAACCGACCTCCTTGTCTCTCCATTCACAAAAATCAGTCTCGAACTCAAACCCGACTCACGTAAAGAAGCGTCAGAGGCGCCTGCCATTAACCCCGCCTTCAAACTGAACATGTCCTGAACTTTCCCCTTCCTCAAGGCTGTGGAGATGTGTTACCTTCAAAATGACACTTCTCCTTAATGCATATGTAGTTTTTAATGCGTAATTCGGGAGTATTATTTCTATTACAATTCCTTCATTTACTTGTTAGCTGTCACAGTATTTTAGGTAGCACCGGCCGTAGCGTGCGTAATCTAAGATAACATTTTAAACATATGTTCAATAACGATCATAAATGTTTAGACGGCATGATCAGTTTGTTGAGGATGAATACTGACCAGGACATGTGGTTTAACAATGCAGGAGCGTTGTTCCGCTGCAATAAATATGACATATCAAGTATGTGTGAAACCAAATTAATTTAACTTGTGGATATGTCCACTCCTGGTGTTTTTAAAATATGTAATCTCAGCTACGAGGACAATTAGCCTAAAAAAGAGACAGATGGAAACTACTTTGTCAGTCACAAGTTGAATTCAGATATTCATTAAAATTGCAAGACATTTTTTTAAATAAAAAAGAATGTTTGGATTATTGTAACTGGTTTTGAGTGATCGTTAATGGAACATTTATTATTTTAATGGCTGTTAAATCAATGTAATACGTAAAGTTAAAACCTCACCCTTGGTGGTTTCACTGTGATTAAGAGGATACTGTAACTTTAAATGATAATTACTTTTTTCATATTTATTGTAGGGGCAGCAGAATGTCTTATTGGGTAGAGATGTTGTGACATACCTCCATGGATGTGGGTTCAAACCAGGCTGATGGTTCAAGCATGTGTTCCCCATGCTTGTGTGGACTCAGTTCTCTGGTTTCCTTCTACAGCCTAAAGACATGCTGGTTAGGTGGACTTAGTGTTTGTATATGTACATGGCCTGCGATGGGTTGGCGCCCTCTCCAGGATGTCCCCTGCCTCGTGCCCAAGGCTGCCAAGGATAGGTTCTGCACCACTAGCAACCTTGAATGGGGCAGTGAGGTGCAGCTAGCTAGTGATAGATATTTATTGCAGGGTAGTATTCATTCATTGTCCAATGGACTTAATTTAAGTTTTGGATACTGTTCCTGTTTTACTCCATTTTTTTTTTTTTTTTGCAAAGTAATTACTCAGCTACCAAAAACCTTCAATTTAGCAGTATGTTGGTCAACAGTAAGGAACCAGGATGGTATCAGATACTAACTGGCTAAACGTCTTCACACAAATGCAATTTTCACATTAGTTGAAGTGGAAATCACTGCTGTAAAAATCCACCTTAGAGACCCCCCTACCCGAATTGTTGACATTAACTAGGTCTGGTAATTGTAAGAACGAACAGGTACAGATAAATCTATGCGCTTTCTGCCAGATATTGGCAATGTATACCTTGTCTGTCGTGTCAAAAAAAGGAAATGCACATTTAAACTGGATCACAAGAGATTTGGGAAGTTTGGTCCAGACACTCCAAACTATAGATTTCTGTGAGATAATAGTACAGAGGCAGAAATTCTGGAATATTTTAGGTATAGTATTGGTGGAATATCAACATGGATGACTTTTACCTGATTAATGATCAGTTGATATGAACCAACAAATTATTGCTTCCCTGTGTTCAGGGGTACTGCTAGAGGTTTCAGATTTCTCCATGAAACATTATGTTATGTTATAATTTTTGACGGGCCCTGTCTGTCACAGGCCCTTGGATATGTCATAGGTTTCCAACCCTCTACAGCAATCCTGCCTATGTTATAAAAACAGTTACTTGTAGCTGTGTACCTGGTCTGATGACAATTTGAACAAACCAAACTGAACTGTGGAGTACACGGCCTTCGTACAGAGTCTAAATTAAAAGTTTTTCAGTCGCTAATGCATCATTACCACCATTACTACTGATCAAAGGAAAAACTAACATATGAGATGTGCTTGATATGTGTAGTACTGCAGAATGCAACAATAATTGTTGCAATACTTTCATAAATATTATATACAGGCTATTATGGTATATAACTGGAGTGCGACCACATACATTAACATTTTATTTAATCCCTCTAGGTGTACGAAGTCCATGAGTCATGCGCTTGCATTTACTTAGCGCGGTAGATGTCACTGTTTCTCTAGGATTTATTTTGGGAAAATTCTACATGATCATTTTCGAGCGGTTGGCACAGGGGAAAAGGGCCGAGGCGGCGTGTTACCCAGAATGCAGCGAAGGCGCAGAGCTGGAGATGCGTGTGTAGTTGGATGTTGAGGATTAAAGATGGCCACCAGCAGGAGGAGCAGGGATAGCAACCACTCCGGAATCGGGGCGTTATTTGTCACGTATGGATAAGAAAAAGGGGTCAAGAGAGGCATTGTCGACACTTCGCAAATACGCCTTCCTTTTCTGACCCCCGTCCCCGGCGACATAAGCACCGATTCCTTGGTGAGTTGTCAATTATTAGTTTGCAGTTAGCCAGCCAGCTAAGTCACAGAGGAGGGGGGTGATAATGCCAACATCCTTTCGCGATATAAAACGGAAATGCGGAAACATGGAATAATGTCTCTCGTCGCTTGATTCGTGTTGGGTAGCACAAGTCAAAAACAAGTAAGGATGCGTTTAAATAATGCAGCGTTGTGATCTTGTGTGGTTATAAAGCTCCGGGGGCTAGCTAGCTGCACCTCGCTGCCTACATTGGCAGCAAACATTAATTTTCTCCAGGAAGTGTCCCTTAATGTCTGTTGCATCGCTTGCATCTGAAAGCCGGTGTTCGTGTCCATGTTCCAGACACAGTATGTGCTGCCCCAGTGTTATTGGGAAACGCACTAGATCGCCTTGGTTATGGATTTAAAACTGCAGTATGCATGCATGCTGAAATCTGATCACCCCAAGGATGTGTTGTAATGTTCACGCAACGGTGCGTCGAAATGTCCTAAATATTGCAACAATAATTTTTTTTCATACAGACGTCACACTAAACATGATTGTTTGGTACATTGCAGGTACTGAATTCGTTTAAAAAATTTGAATAACAGCATTAAAATATAAAAACGTAAGCAAAATCAATTATAAGGCAACTAAACGACTGATTGCCACTTTAAGAAGCTGAGTCAGGGTACAAATGTGTGTTTTCATAATTCTGTGATCCATTGGTAGTTCATAAAAATTAATTTCAGCTCTTGACGTGGGTAGTTTGACATTTATTGTACAGAAGACATTTTTTTCTAAATTTGGGAATGATGGCATCTGCTGTAACCCCTTTCCAAAGCGTAGTGGAATTGTTTCACTTCACTAATAAAATTTGTCTACGTGCATCTCGTATGCGTCGTAGAAAATCTGTTTTTGGCAAATGGATAAAGAATTATATTTGGTAATGTCCGTTTAAACAATCTTTGAGAAGTTCATGTTGTTGGTAATGGTAATAATTTAAATTATTATCTTTATTGATTATTTAATCAAGTGTAATGTATTTTCTTAGTATTATTGAATATAACTTTTCAGAATCATTTAGAAATAGTTTTGGTATTATACTGTTGCGTTAACTTTTTACGTTGTAATTGCATTTCACCTGTATGCGTTTCACATGTATGCGTTTAATAGTACTGAAGTGACAGGTTGAATGTATGGCCAGTGGAGATAAGTTAACCACTGTACTTTTTTTTTTTACAGTGGTTAACAGTATAAATAACCAATTAAAAATATGTTACTGAAGAGTTTTAGGTTAAATGTGTTGAGTGTTATCGAGGGGGAACAAATTTTCTCTTGAAGTCTTCCATCTGAAATTAACCTAAATTGCCTTTGTTATGGATGTAAGTTGCCATCTGTTCAAAGCTTGTGATTTGTAATTATATGGTGGAAGAAAGTCAATTAACTTTTTTTTTTTTTTGGGGGGGGGGGGGGTTGGCCGTTGTGTTGCTCTTTTTGTAATGTCTATTGATTGACCTCCACATCAGAGCCTCCACCTTGTTTAAGAGCACCAGTTAAGTTTCCTGTCCAGTCGAGGTTAATGTGTTCCAGGGGTGTCAGTAAAAACTGAAAAAAATATGAAGCTAGGATATATCTGATTCTCTCACACACTTTAAGGCAGTGCGTTATATGGGGGTTGTGTCTGACGCATTACTGCATGGTGCACTGCTTTCTTTAGTGAGAACAAACATCCTAGCAAATACTTTTTTTAAAATTCGGAAATGGCAGAAAATGTGACGTAGCAATAGAGTCAGGATTTTCTTTCCTCTGTTAAGTGATTTGAATGATAGTAAGGACAGTAATTTAACATAAATCAGTTCTTTTGTTGTTTGCCATGCCATCTGCCAAGACAATTTCATGCTTTGTATTTGTCTAATACTCATCCTGTCTCATTTTAAAGTGATTTCCTCTATCTCAGATGTGCTCCCCCGTTCCTGCATAGCAGCAAAGCTGTTAATCACAGAGGAATGTGTCCACGCAACTTTTTTCCTCTCCTTATTCATGATTCATTGAAAAATCTGCTTTTAGTGCATTATTATCCTCACTTCTACCTTTCATGTTGATAGCAACACTGGTCCCTTTGATGTGCTGTCTTTCTATTTTTAAAAATGATGGTATGTTAGGGGATTTCGAGGGGCTCATGGTAAAGGTACACAAGAGCAGCGGTGAAGAGGATTCTCAGAGGGTTCTGAAATGGTGTGGTTTTTGGTAACGGCATATAATTTCATGTGCAGATATGCCTCAGTGTGGTTCCACCAAAGGCGATGGAAAACAGTGTTTTAGATACCATGACTGTGAGCTGTTGGGATTCTGTAATGTTTCCACAATAACAATTAACAGTTACAGAATTGCCTACTGTCACAGGCCAGAAATGTCCACATCATTGCCTGTAGTTATTACCTTTTCTTCCAGCCTAAACAAGTAAGGTTTATTGGCAGGCTACCAAGCTGCAGAGAGAACAATTATTAGCAGGGCGCTAGCCTGTGTCACTGTTGAGGCCTCTTGGCTTGGTGATGTCAGCATGACTTTGTTCAGTGTACCCAGTCTGGGATAACAGGTCTTACTGGTAATTTGCTTTTAATTATTAAAATTTACTATTATTGCTTATCGTATTGGCATAGCATGACTGGCTTGACTTCATGTGTGCATATTTATAAACTCAGATCTTAAATTTAGGCAATTTAAACAGGCAATTGCATTTATAACCGCTAAAGTGAAGGCAAATTAACGTTGCAGTTTCTTTTTCATAGCTGATAGTCGTGCAGTGTAATAAAAGCTGTTTTTTTGCTCTGGTTCATTAGTCTGCAAAGGAAGAGAGTTTTTCCAAAGGTCAAAAAACCCACCAATTAAGTTTGAAACTATGAAATAAGCACTGAAAAGGTGTTCAGATTAAAAGTGTACGCTGGCTGATGTTGAACGGTCTGTTTATACCCTGTTTTCAAAATGCCGAATTAAGAAACGTGTATGTTTTTAAACACTGTCAAATTTGTTTATAGTGATTGTTTACTTTTCATGTTTATTCATTGTTTTGCTGTATTTGATCTGAATCTTAAAAAAAAAAAACACCCATGTAAAACTGCTACTCAACACGTTAAAATCTTTAATGCTGTGGAATCCGTGAGGTGAACTAGCTATCAGATTCTTTGCTTGTTTTAACTGTGTTATGACCCCTTATGACAAAGTCATAAGACATTTGGCAGAGCCTATACAGAATCGTATTTCTGCATTACATGTGTGTAACATGTCAGTGATATTAAATGAATTGGCAAAGTGCTGTGGCTCATTGAAGTTTGTTACATCTTTAAGATGTCATATGGGCTTTTATAGGGTTAAGTAGTTTAGTAAAACTCTGAGGAGATTTTTTTTTTTTGTATCTAGGGCCTTCATTCAGAACAGTGTGTTGTACTCAAATGTGTGAGTTATCCAGGGGTAGCACAGAGCTTGTTCTTGTTGTGTTTCTGTCAAGGTTACTGTGTGTTTCATGCCTGTTATAGCAGGGTCACTGTGTTTGGGCAGCATGGCTTTCATCAGTTGTTGTCGTTCACGTCGGTGTCAAAGCTGAGAACGTGGACAAGCCATGACAGTGGCAGTGTAGGGGCAGATGAGCAAAGATCAGTGGGCATGTGGAGCCGCCCGCCTTTGTCGGACTGTCACAGGCTTCGCTCACGTCTGGAGCGCTTTTTAAAACGCCCCATTCGCGTTATATAAAAAACATGCAGCGGCTGTCTTGTCATTTGGTTCGACCGCACTCGCGAACGTGTTAAGTCACGATTCTCTGCTGTCTGTTGGTAAACCCGAGTGCTGCTATCCTTGGCAGGAAGAGAAGAACCTTAACATTAGCTGTGCTTTATATTACAGCCCTTGAACATGTCAGGTTGTCAGCTAGCCAAATAGGACAGACAAGTTGGTGAGGAAGATGAGTATGGAACTTCTGGGTTACAGCCTTCAGTAGACAACACCTGTGGGTAGGAAACTAGGCAGTAAGAAATTTGGTTTATAGTTGCTTCAGTTGTGGCTAATGCATGTTATGTATTTTTCTCCAGGTTTTGAGTGTCTGTCATGGAAAGAAAAAAATAATTTCCCAGACGTCATAAGAAGTAGTACCATAGGGTTAAGTATGATTTAATTTGTCACCAAATCCTCAGGCCTGTGTAACTTTCATATTCATGTTTTAATTGATTGGAGAGTAGGGAGTTGGCTAGATCGTGTTTTTGCTTATGATACACTCTGCATTAATTTAAAATAGCATGTTATGGTGTAGTCAGCAACATTTCTGTTGTAGAAGATAAAATGTCATTTTTGGTGTTCTGATATCCTTATTAATTTAACATGTCAATTTTAATTTCTTTAAAACCTTGAAATATCTATAAAATTTACAGCGTAATTAGTTGTATCAGTTCGCTAGTCAAACTGTAATATTTAAGATGAAGCTTGCAAAGTGAGGTCATAACAGCACTGATGGGCTGCTTTGACGAGTCATCTCCCAGAATGCTTTTTTGGGAGTTGGTATGTTTTGTATCCATGCACGTTCTGTTGTTGTCACACCTGCTATTAAAGCTATGCGCATTTCACACCAGAGAATCCCAAAACAGCAGGTCTGTTTTTCTGCATTGTGGAAACTTCATTTGGCCATAGCGCAGAACTAGCTGTGGAAATAATTGATTTCACAGGCAGAGCTTTGATCGCTTGTGCTGCAGCCCGGGCCGCCCTCGCATGGCCGCGCTGTTTTCTGCTCTCTCGGTGTGTAGAGTCACACCACTGACTGTCACCTTCAGGTCACCATCACAGGACCCTTGAACCCCTGGGACTACGGTGCGTTTAAAGGGACCGCTGTTATTCTGTGGCAAGTCCTGGGAGACGACTAGTGTTGAGCACTGCTGAGGGAACACACACCACTATTAGGAAACATAAAGGCTGGTACAACTTGTCTCTAGATGAAGAGCTTTTGACCAAAACATAATGGCTGTAATTTCATGAAGTGGATGTGTGCAGTTCCCAGTAGCTTTACTCTGATTGGCTCTTGCGGGGCTTGGTTAATGAAGCTAATGAAGCTCTAGTAATTACATGCATGTGTAAGCATTTGCTTGGCAAAAAATGCAGCTGTGAGACACTGGCTGTCAGAAAGGTCTTGTTATACTTTTGACTGAAATGAAGTTTAAAGATCTCCTCGTTACAGATACAGCTAAACGTAGTCCTGTAGTAATGCCTGTGTGTGTGTGTGAGGGTCTTTCAACTACCTTAAAGTCTGTGAGAATTATTTGTTTGGTTGCCAGTTCGGTCATTTTGCGTTTTACGAATCCATCTACCTCACCTGGTGACTTGGGTTTGTGCCTTTTTTTTTTTTTTTTTTAACGCGTGAGTCAGCTATAAAGCATGTGAAGTCCAGTGTAGCTGTGTGGACGCATTCGATTTCGCAGAACTAAAACATTTTAGGAAGTGGTTTTAAGCACAAAATTGAACAGTATGTTTTAAATTCAACAGTTGTCATGGTTTGTATGTTGAGTGCTCATCTTTGGATGCTGGACCAGAATGCAAAGCAGTTGCCAGACATGGAGGCCATTATTGACTTACAGATGCTAAAATAGTGGAAAATGAAATTACTCTAATTTGTTGTTTTAAAAGAGATGGAGTAAGGCTATTAATGCTCTGCCTTTGCATTTGGTAAGGTGGGTGAAGGTTTTTAATATACATGAGTTTTTAAAAAGTGAACCTCTGCTCAGCTGTCGATTGAATTATGGGCATGATTTTGGCAAACATTTTTGTAATTGTATAAATCTGCTTTCATTAGTCGTTAATGCGGAAATCGGGCTGCATTCGAATCAGAACTTACCTCTCAGCCTCTTGTTAACAAGTGCTTTGTTATGAACATAAGTGAGGATTTGGAAAGTAATGTCTTTATTAGCTCTGTATTTCAAGTAACCTTACCGCTAGTAACTGCTTAAACTGCAGCATCAAGATCCAGTTGAATCTATTTTTATGTAGAGCGTTTCATATCAGATTTTCCTTGAAGCACTTGAGTTGTATTAGACATGGTCGCCAGGTATGGTATTAGCAGTCCGGTTAAACAGTACAACAGCCAGTTTGAATTAAATTTTGAGCCAGCCAACAGGTATCAGAGTACACTATTATAAAGTTCTATAAATCAAGTGTACACTGATTGCACAGGTAAACATTTGTTTGTGTGTTTCTTTTTTTTTTTTTTTTTTTTTTTAGTAGTGAGAAGGAAGGAGTTTAACACTGCAAAAAAGGTGTTAAAACTGATATTATGGTTTGGTTGAAACATGGGCTTAATTCAGTTCCCTATTTTACTGTAAGACCTTTCTTTCTTTTTGATCAAATTGGACTGACTGTCGGAGCTGACCTTTTGTTTGTTCAATGAATTGTGTGTTTACGTTTCGGGGCCGGGCCATCAGCTTGTTCTGTCAGCGGAGAGTGTTATGGGATATGAAGAGGCGGGGACCATCAGTTCGCACCGGTTTGCTCGTTTAAGTCTGCCGGTGTGTTATACGCATGATCTGCGCCGCCTCCCACGTGTCATCTAAACTTAATGTAGGAAGTCTATGAAGTTTGCGGCACGATTAAACCCATGTAAAACTCCACTCTTGTGTGTTTTATTCTGTTGTGTTTAGTTTGTTTCGGATCTGTTATATTTCTAGCCGGTGACATGCGATGCGATTTTACGATTACTGTTTTACGATTATTAGTCTCTGAAAAAATTCTGTCGTTAATGTGACATGTTTAAAGGTAGTTTTTGTGTCGTTTTCGGGAAATCAGTGTTGCATGGCACCTGTTGGAATGTTTCATTATGAATTGTGACAGTTTTTTTTTTTTTTTTTAATTAGCGCTTAAAGTGGGCGCTACTGACCCGTACATGCGTTGTTTTATCCAATGCGACTTACAACATTGTAACATACGTTACAGCAATTGTGCTACTGCTGAGTGTCTTGCTCAAGGACTCTTCTGGGCTGGGATTCGAACAGGGAGATTTTGGCATCTGCCCACTGAGCCACCAGGCTGTCTAAGGGGTGTATTGACACACGTGTTTTCCCACTTCAGCCACTGACAAGAATATATGCAAACATACCACTGGGACATTTCTACAGTTTACTTTTCACACTTATCTTATGGGTTTTGCTGGATGTGTACTGTGCAAGTCTAATATTTCACCTGTTTTGCTTGTGTAAGGTGAAAAGGAGACCTATATAATGTTTATATCTTCAATGATTTGGTAAAGGACCCTTTAAGAATGGTTGCAGTAATAATCGTGTCACAGCTACACAACACGCCAATTGTGTGGTTTGTGTCTGAATCCAGCAGTGTGTAATTAAACTTCTCAGTTTTGTAAACACCATTGCTGGATTATTAAGATAATGGAATGTTTAAACCATTTTCTCTTAAAGACGTTTAAGCCGTTGATTTATTTAAAAATGAGGAAAAACAGGCATGTTTGCAATTTTGTGCAGGCGTTTTCTACATGAATTATAATGCATGTGGAGTTTTATTGGCAAAGCTGGGCCCCCCTCGTTTTTCACCCAGATGGTACGTCCTGGTGTGACTGAAGCTCCCTCCCCCTTCCTCTGTGTTGGAGCTGATGACGGGGGGATCAGCTGTGCCAGCCCCTGCAGGCCACCCTGTACGCTGGCACAACAGTCTCCTGGTATCCTCGCAGCGGAGGGCTCTAGCTCTGCGTGTGACTCCGTGGCTCCCAGGAAGCGCTTTTGAACCTGTATTCCAACCCCCCCACCCCACTGCCGCCCCGGTCAGCAACCGTTTCATTTGGGCGAGCGGACTGCTCGCGGTTGCTGGGCGATCTGGTGGCATCGAAGGCGTTTAAGATGCTGGCAGGGCACCTGGAGAACAACAACAGGTATGGAAAGAAAAAAAAGAAAAGCCCCCAAGCTGGGAGCACTCCTGAGGCTCCTTGGTTCCGCAAGCTCGTCTCGCTGTTTGTCTTCGTGAAATGGCTTCTCCGCGCTCGACGTTCTTTGACGCACCGAATTGCTCCTGAGCTTAAGTTTTGCTGAGTGCGTTTGCGTGTTATTTTTATGAATTGCACCTTCTGGGGGTTGAGCGTGTGACATCAGAATATGGAATGTGTGAAGCAGTGAAATTTTAAGCACTTTTGAAGAGCTCTGTATGTGAGCAGTACAGTTACATTCCCTGTCAAGCACTTGGTCGACAGTATTATGGATGCTAGGACCTCTGTGCTGCGTTACCTGAACCGATTGGGGAAAAACTGTATGGAATATAATTAGTTTTGGGGTTTGGTTTCATGTTTTAGAGACATGGAAAAAGGATTGTTCCTTATATCAGGATATGATTCAATGAGGTGGATGAGAAGGCTAATAAGGACATTACAGACTGGTGGGGTTAGAATAATAGGATTGAGACAGCTCTTTTGTAAAAGGCGCTATATAGAAATTAATTAGTCATCTTCTGAGGTACAACATGGATAGGGATACTAGACATTGTGCATGGGGGGGCAATCCTGGGGTCTTTTCAAAGCATTATTGTCATGTAGCATAAAAACATTTTATTTATTCTTTATAGGTCAGTATTTGGTGGTACTGTGCATGACAATAAGGGTGAGGACTGCATGGGACTCTTAAATACGTATTGGGATTAATGGATTTTTCTTGTAGTACATAAAATCACACAGAAATTATGGAAATTGCCTACCAATACAGGTAGTGTTAGTTCAGAGTCTTCATTTTTCACCCTGGCATATTCAGTTTCATCTTTTATACACATAGAAAAAATGTTGTCCAGTATCTGTTTTTGGGTTCACTGTAAAATAAGTCCTTACATTCAGATGACTGCTAGGCACCATAGTAGATGTATAATCAGTTTCATCATTCTGGCTGCTGTAGCTCTGTACACGCCCTCCTGCAAACGTGTAAAGGAATATTCCAACACATTTTGAGTGGTACATAATCTTTTGACACTTGACTCTAAGTCTTATAAGTTTTCTCGCAAATGTTTTTTTGTTTTTTTTTTTTTTTTTTTTTTTTTTTTCAGCTTGTACAATACTCTTTTACAATACAGCACTTTTTGTGATGATTTTAATTGGCACAAGTAATTTGTTTTTGCGCAGAGACTTAAGATGTATTTTCCAGTCTGTGTGGGTGTAAGTGACAGGTTGTTCAAATTGGAGTCTGATGAATGTACTTTGTTATAAGATGCTTTGATGTAACAGCGTTGGTTTATTTGAAGCATTAAATGTATGTTGACAAAAATCCACAGTAGGATACAATATGATACATGATGGCTTGAGGTTTTGCTCTTTTTGGATCATATATGAACGTAAGCTTCAGTAAGATTGTACTAAATAAGCATTGTAGTAACAGGTAGACAATTGATTAAGCTTAAAGAATGACATGATTGACAATACAGCTTGTCTGTCAAGCCATAGAAAACTATTGTGTAAACCCTAGTATTCAAACTCTTGTGAAACAGATGTGCTGCTATAAAAAATGTGAAAAACCAAAAGCAGGATAAAATTGCATTAAAAGCTATAGTGTATGGCTGACTAATTTACAGATAAAAATCATTTTGGCCTTTTGGTGTGGTCATTGTTGGTGCTCATTGTGTAGAAGTTTGAAGACCAGAATTACCTTCACCTTTTATTATTTTTCTCCAATAAGAGTTTGATATGATGTAACATACGATAATTGCTAACCGAATCAAAAAACGGTCTTGGACCGCATACCATGTAGCAGTTAAATCTTTTAATGAATCCATTTGTCTTAACAATTGTCAGTTATTGCACAGAATGACACGCCTGCTTCATTACTTATCCATGTACATAGCACCACAGAGCAATCTGAAGAACATCTGCCCGGCTTTTTAACTCGTGTCAGCACAAGGAGGAACAACCATGATGTTATTCCAACCAGAAGGCACGCTGTGCATGACAAACGTCTTCAAGCAACTCTAGATGGAAGACTTTCAGCGGACGTACTGTTAAATGTAAATACAATTTAAGTTCAGCTGTTAAGTAGCAATAATTAGCAGTAGCGACTTTTTCTTGAACAGCCAGCATTATGTTGTTTCATGAGAAGGAGCATCTAGTGTGATATTGTAGAGGGACATATTGAATTATTTATAACCATGTGCTTACTGGACTTCACGAATAACACTTTTTGCCTTTTTAAACTTGGTGTTAGGCCTGGGAGGTTGGAGCAATTTAGAATATTATTGTCTGTGAGGTTGACCTGTGAGAGGTTTTGGCCATAGTTCAGTCTTCAAGACTGTAAAAAGCAGATTGAGCTATAAGTAATGAGATGCCATGGGACTAATAGAAGATTCTTTCATTTGCTCACTGGTTTGTCATGTGAACAGACTTCCTGCTAAGCCTGACATTACACAATAGCTTCCAGAATTAATTCTTTGAAGATTTGTCGTTTTGTTCTAAAGACAGTATATTCTTTTCAGGCAATGTGTCCATTGTAAAGTTACTGACTTCAATATCCCCTTTTTCAGCCTGTATCAGAGTTGCAAAGTGACTTTTGTTAATTTAATCAAAACATTTTTTTTTTTTTTAGTTCTGAATAGATTTTTTCTTTTTTTTTTTTTTCTTTTTTTTTTTCTCGTTTCTCTGGGTTTTACTTCAGTGCATTAGTAATTCAGATGGCTGCCAAGTGTGGAAGTTAATCAGTTTGGTACTGTTTTGAGTCTAGTAGCAAAAGAAAAAAATTTCCCTGTAACAGCATTAACTCACTCCCCAAAACTAAGACCCACAGATAAATTCCAGAAGACTTGCTGCAGACCAGAATGCACCTGTTTTATGTGCTGTGTGTTGCTTTGTGTAACTGAGGTGTTCCAGTTTTACAGAGGAGGCAGAACCAGGTATAAGCTAACACCTAAATCTTGTGAATATGATACATAGTCGTTACCTACTGCTTGAATACGCTGCTGCAGTTATAGTTTAAACCTTTCTTGAGTGACCAGGAATGTGCTGGTTAAAATTGTTCAACAAATGTCTTAAACATTAATACTTCAATATATTTTTAATGATTTTAATTCCTGAGAAAGTGGACTTCTGTCTTTTCAATGAAGTTTATTGAGAACAGTTTTATTCGCAAGTAAGAACACTACAGCCAGCAGAAAGTTCAGTTGTTACAGTGCTTCTGGTGATTGAGATAAAATGAATAAAGCTGAAAAAAACAAAGGAGAGTTAATTCAGCAGAGGGGTTTGGATTGTAGAGCCTGGTGATTGCAGAGGGAGGGTTGTCACATGGATGCTGCTGAGATACACTTACGCTTTTGGCTGAAATACTAGGCTGTTGTCATGTGCTTTTGAATTTTAAAAAAGATCAATACTTTTTTTTTAATCCAGGTATTGTTGCAAAGGCCATCCTAATTCCTGAAGCACGCTGGCTAGGGAAGGTGTATTGATGGGTAATTCAGTGTGGTTTTTGAAATGCACGTTCTTCAAAACGGCCAGTGTGCAGCAAACAGTCAAATGGAGTGTCGTGTCTGGGCGGACAGCTGTTCACCTCTCGAAACGTCTGACCAATGACGTTCCTGTTGTCGGGAGGAGCTTGTTGATGATACGGG
This sequence comes from Chitala chitala, assembly GCA_025773905.1. NCBI lineage: Eukaryota > Metazoa > Chordata > Actinopteri > Osteoglossiformes > Notopteridae > Chitala > Chitala chitala. The sequence goes on from JABJVR010020803.1 coordinate 29,107, forward strand.
TCGACACAGACTAGCACAACGTGTGGAGTAACAGATGGGTTGCAGTAAGTGGACTAACAGCTGATGAGAATGGACAGCTCTTCTTACTCTGTCACAGATGGGGTACAACAGCCAACAAGTTACAGTTTCCACTCCTATCAGCGAAAATCAAGATGGTGTTGTTGCCGTGAGCTAAGCAACACAAACGCTCCCAGTTCCTGCTGATTCGTGCTGACTGGAGAACCTGGATGTGGCGAAAACCGCATGAGACCGTGGGTCCATCCTGTGGGGTGTCAACGCATGCTTTTGTGGCCCATACTAAGTCTCTTGGTATGAGTGATGCAAAGTGTGAATTCTGCAATTTTTCTGACCGTCGTTGTTGGTAGAGTGCTTCCCTTTCTTGGCAGCATCCAGTCAGCATTGCAGTCGTTCCTCTGTTTGAGCTGATACGATGGGACAAGATATTCAGGCTTCTTGTCATGATCTTGAAACTGAGTGCTTTTGAGATGTGCAGCCTCTGCTTTTACAAATTTGGGCTCGGAAAAGGCGGTGTGCCAGTAATAAATGGCCCCTCTCTGTTTAACACGCATGTGCATTGCATATAAGCATCTATCAGTGTTAGTCATTCGTAGTGCTCGGCTGACTTCTCTCCGATAAAGCTCCTCTGCCTCTTTATCAGGCCACCCCATGAATGTGAGAATGGCTCGGCCTTCTTCTTTGCCACAGTGAGATTTTGTCAGTACCAAAAATGTTTTGGTTTGTTACCGATGTGCTGTTTACAAACACCTGAGGTAAACCTCCTCGTGACACAAATATATTGAAGGCCATGTAGTTTGTACTTATTTGTTTATTGTTTAGGTAATTGATTTTGCAAAGACCTTATTTTCTGTATTGCTCTCCATATATGGTCTAAAATGATAGCAGAATGGTACATACCGACACATTTAACGTGATGAGATGGAACAAACCGGAAAGTGCTGTGTCTTGTGTTGGTCGGTAATGCGTAGAGCTCCGTTGTGCCTGCTGACCTGCGGCGTTTCTAGTCAGCAGGCTGCACTGTCCCAGCATTGTGACACGTGTGCCATGTACAAAGTCCTGCTGCGTGCCATACTGGGTCCATCTCCCCTGACATATGGTCCACGCAGTTAATGCTTATTTTTGCTGCACAAAGTGTTGTAGGCCCTACTGGAGGCTACGGGAGCTAAAAACTGTGGTATTGCGTTTAAGAAATACGGGAGGCGTATAATCCGACGTGCAGTACCTCAACTGGAAAGGACAACCTTAATGCATTCCAGAATGGCGTGATTAAAGCCTGAATCATATGCGTAAATTAGACTTCTGGAGTAATTTCCTTTGACTCAGGGGGACAGAGAAAAGCACGTTTTTTTTTTTATACCTAGTATTTGTTGTAGTGCGCTTTTTTTTGTTCTACTTTGGTGATTGAGTTGTTCAGTTTAAAGTTTAACAAAGCAATGGGGTCTGCTAAAGTTAAATTAGTAAACAAGAGTGAAGGATGCTTAGCCAACGGCTCCATTATATCTGAGAATTACTTTAGGCCGTTACCAATTACAAGAAGGAACCACCTCCTTTTACAGTTGCTGACCAGTCTCTGCCAGACAGGCAGAATGTGTTTTTAGCTGCAGAACTGAAAAAGGAACAGTGAATGTAGTTTGCACAACCAGTCACATCCCTCTCAGTCTGTCCAACCCCCCACCCCATTTACAGTTGGCACACAGAGCAGACCCTGCCCACTGGCCTTTCCCCAGTTTCCATGCACATTGTAGAGCAGAATTCTTACAAACACTGAAATAAACATAAGTGCAGCATAACAGCAAAGAAGGGGTTCAGTGACCACTTTTCTGTTGCAGAACTGAAGAATTGTACAGATATCCTCTTAGGTCCCCCATCCCCCCAAGACATTCATGCAACATGCTAACATGCAACCAGTTTCAGGTGGCTTCAGATCCTCTACCTTTGCCTTTGTTCCTATTCTCTTGTTCCTTAGGAGCTCAAACTCACCCTGGTCAATACCTACAGGCCCATTTCTCTTACATCTGTTGTTATGAAAACTTTCAAAGGCCTCACCCTCTTTTGCCTCAAGTGCATCATAGATGTATACAACCCTTCTGGTATTTGCATTCAAGGCTTGTGGGTCGTTGGAAGGCTGTGTTAAAATTTGACTGTTCCTCAGCATCTGGATTACTGATGCTTGTATGCAAGGAACCTCTTTGTACAAAATTACTGCATCTCTGAAGACAAAGCTGAAGTCTACAAAGTCTTTATCTGAAACCCCAAGATTTTTGACTAATCAGACCCAGTATGGGTAGCCAGGCCCTCCGTTTTCAACAGTTCTCCTTTTGTACTAATGACTAGACCTCCAAATCTCACGGTATTTAAATAACCACACCTGCCTGTCCTGGGCTCGAAGGAGGTGAACCACCTGCCATTATGGTGTTCTAAAAATCCACTTGTGCTCAACATCCTCAGGATATAGAGAGTGCTGAGACTTTCCTGTAGACACGTGCTGTAAATGAACAGTGTTACAGGAAGTGTGGTGGTCTTATTCAAGGTCGTGGGAACAGCCATCTCCAACGACGTCAATAGGGAAAAGAACATCATTGCGCAAAAAAAGAAAAAAAAAAAAAGGCACAGCAGAGGACATTCTGCCTGTGCCAACTGCTAAAAAGACTTGCCAAGCCCTTCCTGGTCTAGTTCTGTAGGCACCACGGAGACTTCTCACATCATTCATCACTGTCTGGTTTAGCGTTCAGCAGCACTTGCTTGGGGAGAAGAACTGCAGCATGTCATCTGTGCTGCACAAAGGGTCATTGGATGACCTTTGTCCTCCTATTAAAAACCTACACAGTTACAGTGCTAAGAGGTGCGCAGAAAAGCGTGTAGTGTGTTTCTCCCACCCAGGTTACCGTGCTGACCTGAGAAAAACGCACTAAGCCTTTGAGAAGCAGAGCCCCGTGGTGTCCCCAACAGGGCTGCCTTTCACTTCACAGATCCACACAAACCCTTGCACCTCCATTATCGGACACTCTGACTGTATTTATTGCATTTTTTTTAGATATCCCTTATGTGCAGTCATGTAGTCAATTACGTTATGCTGTTATGTCCTCTTTACAGCAACAAGGATTTTACTGTTTGTACGTACAATAAACCGAAGAGTAAAAACAATTGTACATCTATTAAACATGATAGACTACTGTACAGTTAGAGGTTACACAGCAAGGGGAGGATGCAAATGGAAGTGTCCAAAGTTCAGTAATGATAAAAGTACTGTTTGCACCATAGGTTCAGATGTGCATGTTAGCTCAGAGCTCGTCTGTTCTTGATGTGGGCCCTTTAAGAGCTGAAACTCTCCTTGGATGTGATGGTCATTGTTCTGACATTGTGGTACCGCATTCCAGACCCTATGGGAGAAAAACAGATTTGGGCCACGGTGACTTGGGACACAGATATCTGCTATATACTTGCGTTTTGCTATCTGATCATACTTTTGTTTTTTTTTTTTTTTTTTTTTTTTTTAAACTAAACCACCTTTTTGTTTTAAATATTTTCACCACTTTTGTATTCCTGGTGTTCTGGTGTTCACTATGTGTTTGGCTTCTCATAAAGACACCTGTGTTGTGTTCCACCGCTTAATGTGCCAGTAATGTACAAATTACCGGTATTGCACCAGTTTCTTGTACTTATAAGTTACCTAGCTAAATTGTTTCTGACGGTATGGATTACATGGTTCCAGAATCTTTTGGTTTGGTTTGTATTATGGTTTAAGACGCATGGTTTCGATTCGGTGGGGTTTGTATATTGTGTGTGTGTGTGTGTGTGTGTGTGTGTGTGTGTGTGTGTGTGTGTGTGTGTGTGTGTGTGTGTGTGTGTGTGTTAGTTAAACATATTTGAAATTGATTTCTAAAATTTTCTTTCAAATAACGTTGGACGTTTTGAAGCTCTGTCTTATCACGTCGCTCACCATGTTCAGTTTTTCTTTATCCAACTGGACACAACAATTAGCAAAGCATTAACTGGCTGTTGATTGGCTGCAGCTCTCACCTGTGCGATGATTGGCTGCAGCTCTCACCTGTGCGATGATTGGCTGCAGCTCTCACCTGTGCGATGTCCACACAGAAAACGCATCTATGTCAGATTTTGTGACCAAGTTAGCTGGTCTAAAAAAACCAGAAATCACAATGACAAATTACTGAGCATAATTGTTGTAACTGAGGTTCAGCTACGTGCGCTGAACCGTGGATGCCAAATTAAATGGGTTGGTTTTTTTGTTTTTTTTTTTTCTTTCAGGGAACCATTGCCTCCCTAGTATGCAGTTGGAATGCATGTCTCATAAGGTGCTTTTGATGTGATTAAGTCTGTGCAAGGAATCCATTAAAGACTTTGAAAAGAGATATTCAGACTTATTCACTGTAACTGCATGGCTTTGTAGAGACTTACTGCTATGCGTCTTGTAATTCCTGGCTGTTTATATTATTAGTGTTAGCTCTTTGTCCTGGTCAGTCTGCAAAACCTGAGTTGCCCTGCAATGAGTTAAGGGTATTTTTTCCCCACTTAATTTCTGTCTATGATGAGGAGTAAGCATCCTGGCAGCTTTTTTTTGTTTGAGAAAGGCCTGTACTAATAAATCCATCTGCAAATTCTTACTGTAGCATTGACTTTTTTTTTTTTTTTTTTTTTTACCCCTGTTACTGACATTTTCAGCGTTAGGTTTTGTTGCCTGTGCCCTTTAGTGAGAAAATGTAAAACATGCACTGTTAAACTCACCACTGCAGTACGTTATACTTGTCTTCATTGAAGTCACGCAGATGTACACAGCAGTACTTTTAAAGTCCTGCATACTGTACATCGTAGCATATGATACTTCTTTCTCACTGTAATTAAAAAAAAATAATAATTTTTCCACAGCAAAGTTGCCGCAAAGGTAACAAAGATGTTGGGTAGTATTTTGTTATAGATCATTGTGTACCGAATAAAACAATGCAGAAGCAAAAAGTCAGGTCATGACAAAGGAGAGAGGAACCAAGAAATGGTTCACTAAGGAGGTGAGAAGGGGAAAGGGTAAGCGGACACAAAACCCTCCTGGGCTTAAGTACTGACATCGTACCGTACAGAGGAAAGAGCCCAGTGGGCGGTGTTGAATATTAACTGTAAACTGTGCTGTACTCATTCAGTGAGCAGACCTCCGTAAACCAGCAAACCATCTTGATTTAATGTGATCTCCTTTTGCTAAGTCTCCTTTTCCAGACCTTTCTTGTGGTTGGCCTACATATTTTTATTCCTTCATTGTTAGTGTTCCTGCTTGTGTTTTGTACTTATGGGTTGATTAAAAGATCACATCTTCTCTGAGGCTAAGTATATCTTTGATCGTGTAGATGACGCTTTGGGGAGAGTGGCTGTCAGCTTTTATCTAAGAATCTTTGAATCTCTTATCTCCATCCAGACACCTGCTGCACACCTGGGTTATCTGAATGCTCAGTATATCAGTTGGTCTTTTTTATCCCTGAATATTCCCTACACTGCCCCTCCTTCCCAAGAATAACTCTGGATTTTATTAGTGTTTCTGATTGAAGTCTGTTGCCCTTAATTCCAGATAAAGGTGCTTTGTATACAGTTTTCTGTTATGTTGAGGATTACAGCAGGCTCCTGAATGCCGTTTCCAGTTTAACTGCCAGAGGAATTTAAACATTTGCTCTTTTTTTGTGTCCACCTGTTGTTGTGAAGCCCCTTCACGTCTTTCCTTTGAAAATAACTTGAGAGAATGATGTCATTGTTGTCACACTGTCTTCTTTGGTCCCTGGCAACAGAAGACGTTAGTCAACCTGTTCTCCTATGAGCCATTAAAAGTATACCACCTCCCCAGCAAAGCCCTGGTGTCAACCATCCTGGTTCTTTCTGGTGAGCAGTATGAGGGTCAAGGGATGTACCAGTAGCTAGTATGCTGTTTCCACTACAGTTAGGCCGTAACCCCCGTTTTTGTTTCTTCTTAATGAGCAGTTCTTTTCCGAGTAAGACCATGACTCACTTGTGTTACTTTTAGCTTTTGTAGAACAACTGCTCTCTACAGAATTGTGACATGCTGCTTGAATAAGTTTTTGTTTAAAATCACCAGCATCCACTTGGTAATCAGTGTTGCCAGTTGTCAGATTAACGCATCTGCAGGCAAGTTGTGTGTAGATGAATTTATGAGAAGCCTCTGTGCGTTGTTGACTGTTCTTTAGTGTACAACAGTAGAAGGTGCTTCTAATCACAGACCGAGGACAGAGCAGTTAGTTGTCCATCCGTCTGGTTTCTGTCGTGAACTCGGCATGCATGTGCGAAGCATGTGAAGCAAAGGTGTCTTTCAGGGTATGGAGAGCAGAAAGATGGGAACACGCATAGCTTAGCCTGTATTTAAGTTAATTATTCTTACTACATTTTGTGTGTCTTGATACGTTTTGACTGAATTTGACGAAGCATTTGTGTCCAGTTCTAATACATGCCTGTTTAGGTTTTACTTAATTATCTTTTGAAGTCTGAGGCTCTGGGAGTGCGTTTTGAATGAAAATAGCTTTTAGAAATGTAATTCCGTACTTAATTTACTAACGTTCGAATTCCTGTGGAATCATTGTTTGCCTGGCATTGACTTTCTGTGGAAGAAGGGTTCTGTGGAATTTTTTCTGAACAAAATAAGTAAACTGGATGTAATATTATGGTGTTTGTGTGAGACTCTCCTGACTGCTGAATTTTTCCTTTAGGACAGCCAGTGACAAACTAGCCTAATAGTTTAGCACTGTAAGATGTAAAGGAGCCCAGGAGGACTTGGACAGTCACTTAACCTTGGGAACCATGACCTTAATAGGGGGGGGGGGGACAGACATTAAGGGGGCCTTAAGGGGCCCCCTTAATCGTGGACTCTGGTTCTTCCTTCACTTAGACTGTACAAAACACTGTAGAAAATGAACTGCTTCTACAGTCACATTTATAATTTATTGTCTTTATTTTGGAGCATGTCTGCAGGGAATGTGCTATGTAAAAATTTAAATGGAATAAATGCCATATACAGGTGTGCACGCGTGTGCATGTATGTGTGTGCACGCGTGTGCATGTATGTGTGTGCACGCGTGTGCATGTATGTGTGTGCGCGCGTTGCAGTGTTCTTGGATAAACAAACGATGTGTGAAATGTGTCGCGTCATTTTTATTCTATGATGTTCGTTGTATGTGCATGTGTTACATACCGTAACTGTCTGCCAGGATAATGGAAGATGAACATTTATTTAATAATAATTTAGGGAAAGTGTCCCATTGGGCATTTTTAAGTAACAAAGGATATGAAAACATTTTACCAATAGTTAGAGGAATAACAGCTCAAAGTAATGAGTAGAATAGTGATATGAGAAATCACAGATGGCGGCTCTGGAATAGGGTGACTTGCTGCCTGATGGCACTGAACTTTATCCGGGTTTATCACTGGGCTTCACCTCTTAAACAGCTTTCATTTCAAAACATTAAACAAACTCAGGATAAATGGGAGGAACAGGTAAGCATCCACTGCTAAAGAAACATGATAGTTGTATTAAGTTAAGTAGTACTGGGGTTCTGTTAACAGGTTTGAGAGAATTTGTCTTAGTAGGAATTATAGGGCGAGCTACGTTCTTAGCAAGTGGAGATGTTAAAGCAATGTCTAAAAATATCGGGCTGGCTTTGTTACTGTTCGTCACTCGCCAGTTGTGTTGGGTTTAGTTTTACAGTCTGCCTTTGCTCCTTCTGTCTCTGGGTAAGTATGCAGATACAGCCTGCTTTCTTTCCACAAGGAGCTCCGTTCTTCACGCCTGGCTTCTGTGGATTCGACTCTGACGTCTGAAGTGTATGATGGGATTGCAGATGCCCTGAGTTGCAGGGGTGTTTGAAAAGTTGCAGCTGTTACTTCAACAGGTTCTCAAACCAGTTGCGAGTAAGTTTGGAAAAACGTAATGTCATCAAAACATCATGTCAAAAAGTTGGATATGTTTAATAAAGCCATTTTGAGTTGTCTACCCATGCATCTACCCTACTAAAACAGTAAATTTGTTTAAATTAGTGTAACAGTGTCTGGCTTATAGTTTTTATTTCATAAGGAGATTCTGCAGCATGCCAGCACATCATTTTTAGTTAGATGTGTGCAACGTCTCTGTTTGGAGAAGCTTGAGAAATGGCACTCGTGTAATGAGAAGCGACTGCCGCAGCGCTCTTGTTTGTTTTTAGTTCCTCGCTTGTTATGTAAAAGAACCACAGGCGTCTCTCCAGGTTACCGCTGCGAGCCCTCTTCTGCCAGGCAGCAGTGTGGCCGTGCTGAGCACGCAGTCTGAGCCGCGAGGTGAAACGCACCTGCCTCTGAAGGGTGGAGGGTGGGTCGGATTAAAAAGTCAGACCTGTGGTTCTGCGCATCTTCTGAGCTGTTTGTTCTTGTTTAGCTTTTCCGATGTTCTGGTCTTATTTCTTCTCCTGTACTGGTTACTTGTTTTCCCCAGGGGAAATGCAGCATGGTGTCAGTACACTGCCCCTCACTTAAACAGAGCTTAGAAGGCAGTAGAAAATAAAACTAAATAATGAATGGTGAGGTGCCTGTACCTTTTCGCTCAGTTTCTTGAGGTCTAACATTTACTTTGATACAGAGGGCAGACTACCCACAAGCCTCTTGCTCTTAACATGTCAATCTTACTTATCTCCCCTTTCTCGGTGGGCTGTTTCTCTCGTTGTCTCTTTCCTCTTCCTGCACTGATCCTTAGCTGTTCAGCAGCCTCATTTAAGTGAGCTGATCTTTCTTCGCTTTTCGTCTCTTCGCAGGGCCGGCTTTGTCCTGAAGAAGCCGTCCAAGATGAACATGGTGAAGAGGATCATGGGCCGCCCGCGGCAGGAGGAGTGCAGCCCCCAGGACAACGCCCTGGGCCTGATGCACCTGCGCCGCCTCTTCTCGGAGCTCTGCCACCCGCCCCGCCACATGACGCAGAAGGAGCAAGAGGAGAAGCTTTACATGATGCTGCCTGTCTTCAATCGGGTGAGGAGACGCGGCAAGGCCGGACGAGGCGTGTCGTCTACACACGTGTCCGTGATGTGTGTGTGCAGTGGTGGCAGTTAGCATGCTGGTTAAAGACAATTCTTGCAACGTGAGTGTCGTGGGTTCATGTCTGGTTAAAAATAACCCTGTTAGAGAAAATGGGAGAATATTCCACTGCAGGCAGGTCACCGGCATCAGAAACACAGTGAAACATTCCTAGCAGTACAGCACCCTAAATGGTTACTAAGGGATCTCGCTGTCACCGTAGAGGCTTGTTAACGTGTGAGGAGACCTCTGTTCCGTTGTATTTCAGTCAGCCTGCTCGGCATCTGTCGACAAGAACCGCTTTACTTTTCTAACCCATCGTGAATAAATCTGTGTGATGACTTTGCTTCAAAGTCCCGTCATGTGTAATCTGCAATTTAAAACTGCATGTCAGTTTTCTGTGCTGCCTCTCCGCCCTTTGTGTCCGAGACGTGGGTTTCGCCCGTGCTCTGTGAGTGGAGAGCCCTTGTCCCTCGGCTGAGTGGACCGTTTCACAAGGAGACACTTCTGTGTGCTCGTTAATCCCTGCGTAATGATAATGATTGTAGCACCTGTGTGAAAATGGCTCCTTTTACCTTTAAGTGGAAGGCTAGAGCCATCAGGGTAACATATACCAGCTCTTACGGGTGGCTGTTTGTGCGCTGTTTCAGCCAAGCCGTTAAAAGCGTCTGTACCATGGCTCTTCTAGCTCATTTTTAATTCACTTGTCTTACCCTTTTTATGTACGCGTTGGGGGGGGGGGGGGGGGGGGGGGGGGGGGGGGGGGGGGGGGGGGGGGGGGGGGGGGGGGGGG
>JABJVR010020813.1:0-26699 GCA_025773905.1 Chitala chitala
CCGTTGTGGTTGACATCGCAATACCAAGCGATTGCAACATCAGGAAAAAGGAACATGAGAAACTGGAGAAATACCAAAATATATATATATATACACACACACACACACACACACACACACACACACATGCAATTCTTTTGTCTTGAACAATTGCTATATTTTCATACAAATCAAAGCAAACTTTTGTCACACTCTCATTTTTCTTAGTGAATTTGTGTATGAAACCACTGTGACATTTCATATAAAAAACACACATTTAAAACAAGAACAATCAAAGTGTCCATTTTCTGGAATTCAGACATAAGACATCGTGTACAGTAATGGTGCTCCCAAACAGCCTTGATGGAAACAGCACAGATGGACGCAGGCTAAATGGCTGGTGTGACTGCTGAGGCAGGGGGCATGCATGAGGAATAAACATGATGTGTGGGACGAGTAACGCTCACTGACCCTGAAATGACCCCCACACCTTCAGCCGTCCATCCATGACTGTCCCTTTACATCCAGTGGAGTCACAGCCAGACACTGACTGCATTGTATATTGTCTTTAGTCATCATTGGGAATTTAGTAGTCTTTGCACTTTTTGCACCTCCCTTCTTGCCTAATGCCATTAAATTGCATCCTGGGCAGAATATAGAATGCACTTGTCAGAGAGTTTCATCCACGCTCTATATATCACCAACTTTGACCGATGCTTATGAATGATTCATAAGTAAGAACAATCCTTTGAGTGTCTGGTACAGAATTTCTGCCTGAACTACTAAAAGCCTATGGCATTATTAAGTGATAATGAGGCATATGTAAGTATGGTATGGAAGCTTAATAGAGAACATTTCTTGGAAACATCTCCCTAAAATGAAACAGATTTGTAGTGAAAGAATATAACTGAATAGTTGTTTGTCTTATCCATTAAATGCTGTTAAGTCAATTCTGGTGCGTGGTTTACTATACCATTATTACACGTAATTACATCCATCCATCCGTTGTCTATACCACTTATTCAATTCAGGGTTGCGGGAAGCCTGGAGCCCATCCCAGGAGGCACAGGGCTCAGGGCAGGGGACACCCAGGGCAGGGCACCAACCCACCATAGGGCACACATTATTAAAATTACGTGGAACCTCAGTTTACGAACTTAATTGGTTCCTGAAGGTGGTTTGTAATCCGAAAAGTTTGTGAACCAAAACTAATTTTCCCATAGAAATCAATGTAAAAAAGATTAATCCATTCCTGGACGCCAGGAAAATCATTAAATCTAACAGAAAAAATTATAAACACAATACTAAACAGATAAAATATAGATGAATATAATATATATAAACTTAATTTAACATTACCTTACCAGTACAGAGGAGAGTTGACGACGTAGATCGCCTCGCTTTTTCACATATAATAGCCTCAGAAACACTGTCACCACCTAACATTTTCTCATTTATCCAAATGAGCAGCAATTTCTCCAATTCTTCAAGTGTCTGTGATCTTTGTTTAGTAATAATGTTCACCCCTCTTGCTACATTGATCTTCTCTTTACTTTTTAGAATAGTAGAGATCATTGATTTTTCCGGACCAAACCGATAAGGCAGATCAATGACTCGAACACCATTTTCATGTTTATGATTTCAATTAATGCTTTCTTCATTTCCACTGCAATTCTGGTCATTTTTCTTTTTCCTTTGTTATCACTATCCTTATTTGGTCCCACGGTGTCTAATTTAATAGTTTATAATGAAGCAGAACTCAAAACACAATGAAATTCAAAAGAACGCAAGCTGAATTTGAACGGAGATATGCACTGCGGGAAAGCTAAACAGCAGCTAACTCGCATGCGTGACCTTCGTTGCCGGCTTATGTGGTTCGTGAACTGAGACGCAGTATGACAACTGAGGCATTTTTTGGGCAGAAATATAGTTCGTGAACCGAAAAGTTCGTAAAGGAGGCATTCATAAACCAAGGTTCCACTGTACTCAAAAATGTTATATATGCCACTTAGCTTTCACAGGCAATAAAATTTACAATGGACATTTGTTAGTGGATTTTTACATTTTACACCATGTTCATCATAATGTTTACATTGTATGACTATATTTATATAGACTTGGACCTTAGGTCAGTCCTGTATTATTTCAGGGGCAGATGAGGATGAGTGAGACACTGTCGTGCAAAGGTGTAACCTAGGAAACATCAGATTTTATCTTAAAAATCGAGAATGGTAACTCTTTACAGACTTCAGCAGAGTAGCCTCTGCTCACTGTCAGTGCAGGGATCAACTCCTGGACCATGCCTTCTAAATACAGAGGACATTCATTACGGAGGACATTTCCCTGTCGCTATGTGCAACAACCTCTGTAGTGTTTATAACCTCATAAAAGAGTAATTAATCAGGCAAGGAGTGTCTACCTAGGAAAACTCTCAGTGGTGAACTTTGACCTGGTATTGATTTCATCCTCTGGCATTCTCTTCTGCCTGTGCCATCGATATGTTGTCTTGGAGTCAAGTCTCGCCCTGCGCTGGTCCTCTGGAAGAGTACTGAGGAGGTGTGGCAGGTGGTATGAGCCATTCAAGTTATACAATACAACAGTCAAAAGAAAATTTTAAGTATTAAATATTACATCACATGAAATGCACACCAGTAACACAATGTTAATGTATCATAAAAACTATAAAACACAAAAGAATCAGGTCAAAATTTTGTCAGTTAGCTCAAGCTCTGTACAGGAAAATGTTCCCTATGCACAGGCATGCTTCATTACCTTATATTTGAACACAAGCAGTATTCCTTTGTGTTGTGTTCTTTCAGCATTTTTAGAGAGCAAATATATAATGGGCAATCATCTGTTTGCAGTAACAAAGGAACATTTATTTCAATATTAGGCTTATTGAACCAATTAGCAATTACTTTGTAGAGTAATTAGATGCAGAAAGTATTTCTCAAGAAACTGCTGTTGGAACTTGTGAGTGAGGTGGACTTTGGCTTGGCAGTAAGACACTTTCAATCAGCAAACTTTTTTGTCAATGAAAAGATTCTGCTTATCATAAAGTAGATAATGTAGACATAAAAGGTAATGGAAAAGAGTAAAAATCTAAGTAAAATTGCCTAGAACTTAAAATTGTTCACCAATTTCTGCACAGTTCCTACAGGAAAATGTTTAGTCACTGTCACAGTTTAAAGGCAGGGCACAGTATGTCATGTTTACATCTCTTATAGATTAGGTTTTATTCATTATTTATGGGGTTTAACAGCAGTATTGTCTGAAATACTCACAACCAACAGGCTGTGACCTCTATGGTAAGCAGGGCGGCAGCAATATGTTTAAAATTTGCGCAAATTGCAGCATTTGTTTTCCCTGTGACAGGGGGCGAAAACTGTGCCTGCCATTTTTGTCCCTTCCATCAGTCTCAGGGTAATGGGGGGAATTGTGGCCTGCAGTGACCCTCTGAGGCAGAGTGTGATAAACGGCTATTCATGTGCAGCCTGCCTGCCAGCGTGACCGTGATAGTGTCAGCCCCTCACGTCTGTGCGGGGCTTTGTGCTCGCTCTGGAGATCTTGGTTCGCTGCAGGAAAAAAAAAGAGATCTTCTAAGTGGTTTGTGCCACTCAGGTTTGGAGCAAAGGCAGAATTTGTATTTAAAAGATCAGGCTCTCATGAGGGGTCTGATCAGCTCTGTGCTTAAACATGCCTGGCAGCTCCATTCGTGATTCCAGTGTTTACAAGGTCGTGAAAATGCACCGGTAAAAAAACACAACACATCCACTTTGTGCACATGTAGACGGGCTTTCTATGTTTACAACTGAACTTCAAACAAACAGTCGCTCCTTTGTTTTCCGAACAATTTCAAACCCAGATGTTATAAAAACAAACATTTAACATTCAATTTAAGTTGCATATCTACAGAGTACTGAATTACTCTACTAACTTTTGCCAGGTTTCACAAGATGGTTGTCTAATTAGTCAAAGTGATTAGTAATGTATAATATATACAAAAGAACACAATATGGATAATATAATGATCTGCTACAGTACTAAATTATTTTTTGAAAATCATTGCTTTTGTCTCTAAATTACCATTTTTGCCACCTCCCGTTATTTTGTTTTTTTTAACACTTAATTGTACAATATTATCAGATGAGATATTTAACCAATGTATTGCAGTAAAAAAATAAAAAATAATAAAAAAATAAAAAAATAAAAGCTATACAATTATCACATCCACAGCACAGTCGGAATTCTTATACAATGTAACATTAGGTGACCCTTCTACTTTTAAAGTCTTGCTTGTAGACGATATTTCTTATTTTGGTAAGCACTCAGTATACAGTGTAACTCCGTGCCTTAGATAACTGTAAGATAAATTCTGTGCATGAAGCATTTGTGAGAGATTGACAAGCCGTGTCACTAAAATGTATTTTATTAAGAATGCCGGGTCTTGGGTAATGCTGACAGATGGGACAAAATGTGGGGTGACAAGCTATTCAGCTGGCAGAAGACCACTAATCAGGCAGACTGACAGCACCTATCTTAGAATATGTAATCTGGGGGAGGTACATTTTGTCCTACTCCAGTATCCCCAGATATATTATTCACAGAATGGGTCATGCTGTGGGTCTGTGTTTATCTGCATTGCAGACTGCGCTATATATGTTACTTCAGGCCATAAACTGTGCACGTTAACTCTAACCGTCTGTTTAATTTGAGCATGTGATTGTGGTTCAGGAGATTATGGTGATCTACAAAGATGTACAGTACATGGAGTACTGGCACAGACACTGGTATAACCAAAGGTGTAATACCTCGTAATTTTATTTTTATTCTCAGAGGCACTAGGATCCCCATATATATTTTTTTTTACTCCTTACTGAAGACTTTTTGGTCTTTGTACTCTTGTTTCATTCTAGAGTACATTTTACAGCACGTGCTCTCCTGCACCTTTACAAGTGTATTACATTTTTTTTTCTGAAAGATACTACAAGCAATAAACTCACAAACTAATAATTAAAATCGTGCCATCACAGTGTCTCACTGGGAACTGGCATTAGCTCACACTTTCACGGTTCATGGATTCTGGCCTGTGTGGGTGTGTGCGCGCGTGTGTGTGTGTGAGGAGCTTGCCAGGCCACCTTGTCATTCAGAGCGTACTCTCTATGCCTCATGTGTCCTCACAGGGTTCCACACTCCCCCCGAGTGGTAAAATAATGAAATAAATTACCGCAGTATCTTGGAAATCTTCAGTTTCCAGTATCAATAATAAATAAATAACTAAATAAATAAAAGCAATGAAAAGTGACAGCATAGCATAGCCTTTTTGTCATTTCAATACTTTATGTTTGTCACTGCTATACAACATTGAACTGGTATAGCAGCAGTGGACCTGGCCGATAAAATACAACGTGGCCCTGAGCAAGAGAGAGGCTGTATAGCACACTTCTGCTTTCTGACTGCTCTTGGATGTTACCTGTGAACATACCGGCTGTGGTGAAGGGACTACCGAGAAAATTTCGAATAAAAAGCCAGGAATGGGAAAAAGAAAAACAAAGCCAATCAAGTCTCAGTTTAGTCTGCAGTGTGGCTGACTGGTCTTATCAATTATGTATACCGTATTTCCGAGACTGCTCTGGGTCCGCGGCTCACAATGTGACGTGCCATGAGGGGCGAGTGTTGAGAACGCCTAGGGCTGTTTAACACCTGCGGCTACATGCGAGTGAAGAGCATTCATTAGAGATTTCACCTCCACTGGTGCACACAGCCAAAACACAGCGCAGTAATGAGCAGTCATTTCTGAAACAGCAGCAGCATCCAGCCATTGCATAAATATGTGAAATGAATGGACCAGAAATAACATGAACCCCAAGTCTTCTGGTTTAATATTGTCAGTTTCTTACTTGCCAGTTCTGTATTTTGTGCCTTTACTTTCCCAAACATAAACCTTTCAATTAGGCTTTGTGAAATTGAGTATGTGAAATTGAGACCTTTATTATGAAATGTTTTCTCCATAAGAGTAGCAATGTCGGTGTAAAGTGTAGTGTGTACAATATGTATTGTGATCCTTTATCATCCATATTCTCTTCTTATTGTTACTGGCATTTCTTGTTTCTCAACTGTAAGGATGGTCACATACCTGCTTGGATTGGATTCACAAAAATTGCTTTCAGTGAATAGTAGGCATGGTGGCCAAGTGGTAAGGCATCTCTTTCCTATAGACAGGAGGTCATGGGTTTAAACTGCATGTCTACCGCTATGCAATAGGTTGGCTCCATGTCCAGGGTGCTCTCTGCTCTGTGTCCTGGATGGATGGAAAGGTTTTCAGCAAATAAAACACAGACTCAATTACTAGAACTTTATTTACTTCAATTTTCTATACTTATATGTTTGTGAGGTTTATTTTCTTTGTATAAATGTTTCACTACTTCAAGAAAGCTTCAGGATTCAATACATGTACAAAGCACCAGACATTTTCACAGTTGCTTGGTTTCATAAATGCCATAAACGTTATGCCAAAGCTGTTCAAAACCCACATTTGTTTACTCTGAATCGCATTAGATCAAGTGAGTGATTAAACAAATAAACCTTGTCGACTGCTTACGGAAAAGATTTTATAACTTTCATAAATATGTCTGCAGGTGGCAGTATCACCATTACATGAAAGTGTTGTAATTGCACAGTATCTTTATGTATTGGCTAATCCTTATTTGTTTTCAGTTGTGAAAAATCCACCTTGAAACACTGCCGTGGAGGTAGATTTAATTAGCTAGTCCAGACACTATTGATGATATTAAGGTGCATCACCGATTGACACACAGCTTGTTCAATTACAGTTTCCAGAGAGTTAGACACTCCTTCCTAATGTTGAGGGGCTTCACCTTTTTCTTTTAGAAGCAGTCTAAATTCAATAGGTGTTTAAAGGTGCCAAAAGGTATCTTGGCAATGCCTGGTCCAAACTTCAGTCCAAATATCTTATTTCAGCCACAGATGCTGAATGAGACCAAGATTTGGTAAGCAAACAGAGATTTGCAATGCATTAAATTTACTGTTAAATTCTGGGAACTCTTTCCTGGACATGTTTTAGTCTTGTGGCACGGAACATTGTCCCGAATAAAGAAGTCATTTGCAGATACATATCTGCCATAAATAAACATGCCAGATCACTGACAATCTTCAAAATGTCCTGTGGTATTCAAAAATTGCTTGACTTCAATCCAGGAACCCTGTGGGGAAAAAAAAAAAAACATGGACAGGACTTGACAGCTTGGACCCCATAAACTCATGGTTTTTTCTCTGTCCTGGCCTTCCCATCGGCATGAAACAGAAGGAGCTACAATTCATCCAACCAGGCAAAAAATTCCCAGTACTCTGCTGCCAAGTGTCAGTGTTTTTTAAAGAAACACAAATAAAATACTTTCTTTTTTTTTTTTTGCTCAATGGTATTTTGTAAAGTATCAGTTTCATTTCAGCGTAGCACAGTTTGTTTTTTTACATCATACCTGTCCTAATACACTGCCACTAATGCACAAAACAAAGGCTTAACTGTAATAACAAACAAAATTTTTTTTTATGACTAGGTTTATATTAAGGTATTTTTTTTTTTTTTTTTTTTTTTTTTAAATAAGGTACAACGGGTTGTTTTTTCAGACACACATTTTCCGGATTGTGTCAGTCCTTTAACTCAGGGCTAATCTCAGCATTGTTTTTGATTGGTTAACCATCCATTTTAAGGACGATTCCCCAAGACAGTTGCTATTTTTGAACTACTCGTACCAGCACATCTCACGCCAGCAAACATGTCTCGTGCAAAGTGACTGGAATATTTATTCTTCCTTCTGATGGGCGCACACACGCACACGCACACACGTAAGCATGCACATATTCCCACAGACTCTCTAGACACCTGCAAACATGGCTTGATTAGCAAATTCTAAGCATGTGATTGGATGACTGAATTAACACTCAGGGTATGGGTAGGTGTACCTAATAAAGTAGTCATTTAGTTTGTTAGTTACACTTCATGTAATTTTCTGAAAACACCAGTGTTCTCTCTCAGAGAAATCAGTGAAGGTGAAGATCAAGAAGACGTAAGGCGCTAAGCGGATCTGCGAGCCACTTTGCACTCCCACTCGATTCATTTCCCATTCTTTGTTAGACTTGGCTCTCAGCAGAGGCGCCCACACCTGCATACAGCAAAGACAAGCTCTCTGCTCTGCCAGCAAGCTCCATGCCAAGTCCAGGTCTTCGTTTTCTCAAACACCCCCCCCACCACCACCACTTCCCTGTTTAAGTGTGTGTCACTATAATTCAGCTTCTGCTGCAACCCGCTGCTATACAACCAAAGCTTCGATAACTGGTGTCAGCTCACACGCCATTTTTAACATAGAAATATTATTGGAAACTTGGTCTCCATACCTCTGGCAGGTACACAGGTGACATTTATGTTTTGTCAACCAAAGAGAGCCTGCGAACTGAACTTTAGCTCTTAAATTAGTGTTCTCATCGTCGTAACCCATGTTAAGAACTGTAATTTTTAGACTTTACCAAGGCCTCTAAAAGAGCTAAGTCATTGCATATTGAAACTACCTGGGAAAAAAAGGAGTATGAAATAACTGATTGCAAACCTTTTAGGAACCACAATTAGATTTCAATACAATTAATTTATTGATTTAGAAGTATAATAATAATAGTAATAATAATAAATATTACACATTGAAATGGGCAATGAAATGAAAATAGGATCAATCAGGTGAAAACAAGCAAGAAATTAATTTAACACTTAAATGGAATCTCAAAAGCCATTAGATGGTCTTTCTATTGTCCAGTGGACTAATCTTTTAAAGTTAATTCTCTTTATTATGATCTGTAATTAATTGGAAGAACAACAAAGGGGAAAATTTTTAATAAAATTACCAAGATGAATTGTCTGTAGTAAGCCTGTATTTTAAATAAATCTGTTGCATAATTTTATGTTGTTTCTTAATGGTGTTTTTTATTACAAGTGAAACCTCATTGAGCTTTCAATAAATACAGCATTTACATGACCATTTCTTCCTCAGTGCATACATTTTCAAAAATTGTCTATTTTTAGTAGCACTGTACAAACTGCATGCTATACCAGAGACCATTTCAGGCATCATACTCTCTAAGCAGAACAAGCATGTGTCTCTGAGCTCTCAGACATGCGTGGACATTAAACAGACATGTCAGTTCAGGAGGTGATGTCTTTGGACAGTGGGATTAGGAGAAAGATGCAGACAGTAAGAACAAACTCTACACAGGACAGGGTCCCAGTTCAAACTATCACCCCTTGGAAGGCTTGCTGTGAGGGCTATCCCTTTTCAGGAATATACAAATTAATACCTGGAATACTGGACTTTAGCTACCATCATGTCATTGCTTTTTATGTGGCAATAAATATATACCAGAAATTTAGGTCCAATGGACTATAAAAACAGGGTAGACTTAGGACTTATCCACGGTACGTTATAATTTCTCTAACCATTATGAACGTAGAGTATTGGTTTTAAAGCATATGCACTGAATGTGACTCATGACAAGTTGGTGGCTTGGATTGGGAATGACTTACATGAACAGAACTGGAATGTTTATACAACACACGAAACACTTAAGTATATAAAAAAGCAAATACTAATTAAAAACTGTAGCTTATGAGCAACTTCTAAGGTTTCCAAATCCTTCAATTCAACAACACCTGAAATTCTTCAGAAAACAATGTTATGGTGAGGCACATGACCAAATGATACAAATATTTAAGACCATAAAGAGTACTAACATTGTTTAGTGAATTTGTTATACTGAATTGTTACTTTATACTGCTTTTTATAATGGTAAAGAATTTAGGAACTTGTATAGAATTTATGAAATGTCCATTAGTCTGTCCATCCGTCTGTCCACCCATCCTGCTTACCCTGCTGCTTGTATAGGGTCTCGGGTGGCCTGGAGCCTTACACAAACAAGCTAGGTCTCAAAGCAGGGAACAGGGGACCAACCTACTGCAGACTTTTGAAATACAAAACTTTTAATTTATGTTGTTGGTCTTGGTTTGAAGTTATTACACTGTTGATTGATGTTGTTGACATAATTATACTTTTTTCCATATGCTTTAACTGTAATTTTTTTTTAAAACAGCTACTTCTGAGTAGTGAAAGTTATAAAAGGGAATCGCATTTTATTAAACACTCTTGACACAGACAGTACTTTTTTTCTAAGAGGTATACAATGTCTGAAGCTTCAGGACCCAGAATTTTTTGTAGGCTAATTCACAAACACATCTGGCAATCCTGTTAAGCTTTGCTCAGTACAGAGTTATATGTCTTGTACTTCCACATGTTCACGTTATAAGTAAAGTGGTGTAAAGTGGCTACGCTTGCTGACATACAGCTGCACAGACTCAAGTGATATAAACATGGACAGGTTTATCAGGTAGGGGTTGGCATAAATCATGACCAAATTATCATCAAATTTAAAAATAAAAAAAGAAACATGTTCTGGTAACTTCAGTTTTGCCAAAAAGAACAAACCAGAAATTCAAATATTAATTTTATCTGGGAAAAGTATGTTCTAAAATGTCAACTCATTGTTATTGATCAATTCTAATCATGTCTCTTGTGAAAATATTATATTCATATGCACTTAGTAAATTAATTCTATTCTTTGCTTTGATCTATTCTGAAGCAGCGCTCCGCGGCTTCACCTCAGAACACATCTGCCAGCACAGTCTTGAAAGCTCCTCGCATCACTGGAAATAGGCACTGAAACCCTTCACCGTGGTGAACCTTTAAAGTATACACAGACAGGGAGGGAAGAGAAAAGAGGCAAAAGGAAGACAAAGAGCATATCTGTGGTGGAAATGAGCTCCACGGAGACTTAAAAGATTCCGGCCCTGAAATTGGCACATATTCTCGGCCATTTCATGTGGATAGTCAAGCGATTATTGGGTGAGGATTTGCAGTCGTGTTAGTGGCAACTGAAAAGGTATAATGCCATGAAGTTGTGGCTGGCTCCAAAAACCATATAATCTTCCCACTAAAGGAATGAAACTTCATTGTGGAATACAGCACATATCCTGTGTTTGCCTTCTGCTCTTTAACAGCCTACCCTTCCAGTGACAGCCATTTTGTAAGTAAAATGCTTGTTTTAACTTTATTTGGCTACAAGTAACTTTAGTGGTCAACCTTTTTTCATTGCATGTTTTTATCCACTTTTTCTTTCATTCCATCTATTTGAAAGAACCAAAGTGCATGGATTGTATTGAAAAACACCACATAAAAATTCTTACATTTAAATTTATTACCAATCATAAAATCAGGATGAACTTTGACAGGAAGTAAATATTTGCTCTTGAACACCTGCATGTGAAAACAGTTCCTTAAATTTTCTTCCAAGTGCAATTTCCCCCAGTTATGTTAATGCTCTAAATGGATGGGTAGAACTATTTTGCACAGACATAGCCTAAAATATTTTTTGGCAATACATCTAGGATATTGCTTCCCTTGCAGTAATTTTAAAGGTTCCTCGACACGTACAAGAGAATAATGATACCTATATCACAGATTTATTAACAGTGACAATGTGACAATCATCCATAACAAGTTGAATTAGAGCATTACAGCCGCCTAAACGGATTGATAACATTAAGTAATAGTCTTATAGGCCTTAATGGACAATAAATGTATAGCTATTAAAGATATACTTTGTGCTATACTAGAGAAACTTCAGAAATCGTGTGCTTTTGTATTTTCGTAACTTTTCACTGTTTTATCATTGTTTCCCTTTGTTTTCTCAGTCTTTCCCAGAATTCTTGTCAAGTCAAATTACATGTGTTATAGCTCTTATATGCTCGGGACAAAACATCATTCTATCCACATTACCCATCTTTCCTCATCCACTAATGTGTTTATGGAAATGAAGGCACTGAATCGGCATCTCCCCGATCACCGTGAGCAGGGTTTTAAAATGAGCAAAGAAAAAGGATGAAATCGTTGCTTTAATTTTACATGGCCGTGCATTCGTTTCTTGAGGTAGGTTTGCAGTTAACAAAATCTCCATTATAACGCTTTTCTCTCAAGCGTAAATTAGAGAGACTCCTGTAATTTACCTGCGCCTGGCAGGGATCCAGCTCTGTCGCTTTGCGTTTAAATGTAATCGCACGGAGTGGTTTTGACGCCACAACGGCGGCGCGGCGTTGTGTGCTCTGCCCTGCCCCCGAGGAACGGCACGTTCTGTGACTCCGCTGATGCACCAGAGTGGACGTCGAGGTTGCTGTGATGGATTGCTTTGGTGTTCACCTTCAACAGTTGCTCATAAATCAGCGTGCTTGGTAAATAACGAAGGGCAAATGTGCCATACAGCAAACGTCCAATGGAATGTGTTACAATTCAGAGTTAATGTGAGTCAACCTTGTGGAAAAACCAATGTTTCTTCAAATTTACTTCTACAATAACAATACTACAAATGATTAAGCCCCCCCCCCAAAAATAAAAAAAATATATATTTTTTTTTCCCCCACACATACATACATACATATATATATACATGCACACATACAAATGAATAAATGAATATTAATGGTATTTTTTACACTTTTGCTGACATTTTAGTAACTGAAGGATCAGAAATAAACTATTAAATTAAATGCCAAGAATATTATGTTACAATTTTCTTGAAAAATCAGTGTTTTTGCTCAGTACGATTAAATTTTCAAAATCAAGGTTGCCTTACAAGAACTTATAATGTTCATATAAGCAACTCTACTACAGAAACATACTGTAATGGTCATATATAGCAACATAAAACAGTATTTACAGCCATTGGCAGGTGTGCTTTCTCAATGTGCTTTTGTTTACTCATTAGAAAAACAGTTTCTAAGCACATCATTAATGATAAGAATAGGCTGAATAAAAAGGAAGCAAAGTTTAGCAGTTTATCAACATTGGTAAAATAGTGACAGTAACGTTGAATTGTGCTTTTTTCATAAAAATTTATTGCACTTTAATTAATAAAACAGTTCTTGTTCACTAACAATTCTTCGTGTAACTACATACTAAATACTAAGGTTTATTTTATAACAAAATTCGGTATTTACATATATATAATGGATTGTGTGTTATTTTTAAGGCAAGTCAGATGACCTTTGCTCATGGCTATGTAAAAACTTTACCTTGCATCAACACAGAAATTTGTCATTTACACACTCTACAGACAGTTCTGGTTGCTGTGTAAATAGGATGTTTCTGTACAGGTTATAGAGAGGTTAACATCATAGGCCTGTATGTTGTTACTAATGGCCTTTTGACCTTCTGACAACTTTCTTGATATTTTTGATGTTCTGTTTTCTTCCGTTCTATTTTTAGATTAATTTCCATAGTTGCAGAAAGGTTTCTTCCTTGATCATGTTCAGCTATTGTTTTTACCCCGAGGTTCAAGTGACAGGGAAAAACAATAGCTAAATGTAAAAAATAAACACCTGGATGCTGAGAAATGTTTTTTAGAGCACAATACTAATGGTTGGTAATTTTGAAGCAAATTTATGTAATACGCCTAAAATACTACATAATGCATGCCGTACTTTGCAAAGTACTGGAAAACTAGCATTAAACGATAATATTTATCTGAAGTTCTAGGGAAGATGTGAAATTCATTTATCAGGTTTTATGATATTTATCTGCTGGAAGCTACGTCTGTACATGGATCATATGTTTACATGAACAGAACTTGTTTTTTATCTTTTGCAATATTTAAAACTTTGTGACACAGTCACATTTGTGTCTCCCCCCCTCCTATTTACAAGTATCATTTCTCATCTCAATTTTTAATGAAGAAAAATGCACTTGCTGGAGAGGACTGTATAGCACACAGGCAAGAAAGAGTCATAGCAGGAGTCTCTGCCAGCAGTTCGACTGTTATGTTGAATATTTGAAATGCCTCGTTAGTCATCGCACATAATTTTGTTAAGATGAGCATGATGCATACTCAGACCCTCACACACGGTCTGGCTACAAAAATAGGCATTTTACTAAGACTTAAACAATAATTAATAGCACAAAGAAAACACAAGACACAGAGCCAACTGAACCTATACCAGAACATTCCAGAAAGATGAAAGTGGAAAACAAAGCATTAAATAAAAACGCAGAAACAAAGGAAAAACTGATCAAGTACTATTAAATGTGAAAAGACAAAAAAAAAACTGCTTAAGTAACAGAGGTAAAAAGCTGCAGGTGTAATCAATGCCAACGATTAATGTGTAGTTTGTCTGCAGAATTCCCTCCCCACAACAGTGTCCTGTTAATATTGAATGTTTATCAGTAGCCTTTAGGAAAAAGAGCTATTCATTTCCTACTCTGTACTTCTGATGAGCTAATGTAAGACACACTTGAAAATGGTGCTATTAATACTGTCATAGCTGAAAAACACAGCTCTGCTTTACTTAATGACATCACTTTAATCTCAAACAAACCCTATGAATGTTGGTTTTCTTCAACTGTGTAGTTTTAAACAAAGTCACTCTTTCTAATATACTTTGGGCTGATACTATACATCTCCTTTATGAAGGGAATCACCACACTATAATGCATAAAATCTCCCATGATTTCACAAATTCCAGTGTAAGGATGTGTTGGATGTTAAATGTAAACCAACCTGAGTGGAATACAGTGTTTTCTGGAACTTCATACAAGAACAGCTTTATTCACACAATCCTTCAGCAAAGGCGGTCATTTGACCAAAACAACATGTTTCTGACACATTAGAGAGAACCACAAACCAAACCTGCAGTGACGCAGGTAGTTTAAGTAGACATTGGATAACTCTAAACTCTAAAAAGCACTTTGCAGTAAGTCAATGTTGAGATAAAAGATGTTAAAGGGACCTTTTTACAGAGTAAGAGACACTTTTTACTTCTTCACAGAAACCTTTGAAAAACATTTGCCGTATGAACTATTTTGAAATGATACACTCCCAGATGATTTATTAAAATGCTAAGATCATGATAGTGCTGTAATATAACAAAAATACCCTGTCTTACTGTACAGCATGATACATCTTAAGTTTAGCTTTTTTCTGAAGCTTGTTAAAAAGTGCAAACAGCGGCCCCTAGATTTCCAGCTATATTTACAGGGGCAAATACTCTGCTTATCAAGGAATACATCAAAGCCCTTTGCTTTTCACACCTGTTATTTCGCTGACATTTAAAGCAGCTCTTTTAGCTGACTTTGTGTTTTTCTATGTCTGTCTCCAGTGGAAAAAGACCAACTAAAGTTCAGACAGGAATCGATTCCTGAAGACAAAGCCATGGCTATCATCAATCTATGTCCACGGGCCTTGAATCTTTTCATTACTTACACTGAGAATGTTTTCTAAATATCTCTTCTGGGACCAGGTAAGTTGAGCATGGAAATACCCCTAGTTACATTTTTCTTTTGTGCCTATGTGTAACTTGTTTAATGCCATGAAAGATTTCTGGTGAACAGAATCAAGAGACACTCTTTTCTTTGTTTTACCTTCCCAAGAAAAAGGAACTATAGCGACAGAATTTAAAAAAAGGAAAAGAAAGATTAAACAAAAACATGCATACACACTGTCTCTTTCTTACACACAGACACACACACAGTGCTTCATTATGTGGGTACTGTGCTCCACTGAGGCGTGAGTTCTTTCCAAAAATAAAGATATATATGACATAAAAGCATACCATATACACCAGCTGTCTGTAACCTTTTGCACCATGGACTGGTTTAGTGTAAGAGAATTTTCCATAGCCCAGCAGCCATTGCACCAATTCATAATCAAGTATGATAAGTACATGTGTCACAGGTGCAGCCAGGCGTCAAACTCTCAGCCTGCACAGTTAGCAGACTAGACAATTAGCCTGCTGTGCCACAGACCCAAGTCTTCAGCTTGGGGGACTGATCGTACTCTTGTCCTGACTTACTGCGGGATTGTCACTGTAACACTTTCACATATTTCACAATATTATATATTACAAATATAAATTCATCATGGTGCAGAATCAGTGGGAGCATCCCTATCCCTGCAGACTTCAACAGTCAATACAAATGGAAATAAAACTTAAAAAATAAAAAGTTATTCTGTCTGTGCAGCTCGATACAAAATGATTCACGGCACAGTACCAATCCGCGGTCCGATGGTTGGGGACCACTGACATACACTGTATCACTGCTTTTCATGTCCTATTCATATAATTAAATATTTTTTTTACTTCAATGTTTAAAATTTTGTTCAAAATTACAGGGTTATATGGTTTTGACCCAAAATGGCCAGTCTTTCTCAGGTGCACATGTTTGACATGGGTATGACATATTCTGCTTAGGTTATCAGCAACTAATAAATTAAATAAAATTTTTAAAAGCATGTAATATTATAGTAGTTTGAATAACCTCTGTTGCTTTCACTAAAACTAGCTTCCTCTTCCAGTGTAGGTTTAGTTTTAGTGGTGCCAGTAATAACCAGCTAAAACTACAACACTAACTCTACAGCCTTGCACAGTGTCCCCTGGTGTCCTTGTTGTTTTGGCCATGCCCTCTTGTTTCCTTGTCTAGTGTCTGGATATGTCCTTTGTTTCCTGTTCTTTATTAGGTTTGTATTTTCACTGGTGAGGGGCGAGGTGTTGGTAGATCTATGTAAGAGCTATGTGCTTTTGTTGTTTCTAGACTTTTTACCTTGGGTTCGTGTGGGCTCTTTGGCCCTTTTGGGATCCTCTTCTCTTTTTCGTTTTTAGTGTGGAGACTGTTGTGTGCAAGAGCCACTTGTTTTGGTTTCTGTTTTATTGTTTGGGTCTTGTTTTGGTTTTGCCAATGTCTGCGAGTGGCCCTTCCCTGTCCTATATGAACAAGTCTATCATGACACACAGACCGCATTAGCTTTCTTCCAGACTTTAAATTTGTGGAGTTGTTGGGAGCCTTGCCTTGCTATACAACAAAACAAAGATAGGACATAGAGCAATACCTTTAACCTGAATGCCACCAGTAAGATACCAAACATAAGCAAACAAAAATTGTAAATTTTCCATGCTCAAGGTATTGTAACCCCCGTTTCTTCCCACAACAGTTAAAAACAATGAGAAGTTTACTGGTCTGCGGAATATAAATGCATTGCAATAATGCTGCCAGTGATGTAAAAAAGCACCATCACAGGGAGGTTTCATGATCTCATAAATTATTAAATTTTACAAGAGAGTGTAAAGTAATCAATGTGACATGAAAATCAGTTGCAACAGATTACTCTGAACCCAGAGTTAGAAAGAAAAAAACAATTATTTCATCTTTCATATGACTTATACATCTCAGTGAAAGTGTATAATATATATATGTATAATATATATATATATATAAACATATATATATACACACACACACACACACACACACACACACACACACACACACACACACACGATTATATATATAATTATGATTGTACATTGTATAATTTATGAGTGCTCAATGGTCATTTGAAAAGGCAGCATGTAGCAAGGGCTTGTGTACTGTACTAAAGATGGGTTTGCATTCATAATAATAGTTGATGAAGTGTTTTCTGTATTTTTTTTTCTTGAATGCGACTTACATTTCTGTAAAGCTTACAGAGACAGAGAGGTCCCTGGTATTAGTAGCTATGTCATGAAATGAGATCTGTAAAGGTACTCCAAACTTCTATAAGACGTTTTCTATTGTGTTGGAGAATAATAATGCATAACACCATTTACTGAGTGTGTGGTTTGGTTGCTGATTTCTGTGCATGTTCTTAAATTGATCCTCTCGTGCATTATAAGTTGTAATGCACATTAAAATGAAAATAATGTGTAATTGTAAATGAGACCATACCCCTCAAGCATAACTACTAAAAGATCAACTTTGTTGCAATTATTGTGACTGTTTAGTCTTTTGGTAATCTGTTTCCAAAGCCCCCAACCAGACTACACCCATAACAAAAAAATACTCATTCAAACTGCACATAACCATTAATTAAGTTGTGCTTAATACCCTTAACTAATATATGTACTGATTCTATAATTTCAGTTGCATTAAGCCATGCAATTTAAACAGTTATCAAAACACCTTCCATGGACCTGATAACACCAACCTTTTCTCACTGTCATTATAGTAAGCAAGACCAAAAGCGTTTTTTGATAGGTCTTCAGATGTACAGATAAAGTGTGTCTGGTTCAGCAGAGCAGAAAGGGGTCAGACAGCTGGTACTTTGACTCCATTATGCAGAAACGAATAGCTCTTTGCTTTCCGTTCCTGAAAACACATGACACGAATTCTTTCACATTGTGCCCTGTTAGACTCCCTACTTTGGCAGAATTGTAAATAAAAGCAAAACGTGCAAATATTGGCTCATGAGCTTTCTATCATCATTCAAATTTTAAATGAAACTTAACAAAACCTAAACTGTGTCCAGGTGAAGTTGTGGCAATTTGTCTGTGTCCCAAGAAGTGCTGAATGTGAACGTATAGGAAGTATACTGCATAGGAAGTCAGAAGTCAGCGATCAGAGCTAACCATTGGAAACACGCAGGCAAGTTTGGTGGTGTCACCGGCTCTTTTATTAAGACGTTACAAGGATTCATGTAACAAGTACACCAATCATCAGAACACACACATCCCGGAAACGGGGCGAGGGGTACATTCACGCTCTCAGACACACCCAGGGTGGGGCACAACTATTTTACAAGTGGTGCCGGGAAGGTGCACATCGATGCAGTTACAAATCACAACTCAGTTTGCAATTTTTTAATCAAGACATAGTTAAATTAATAATAGTAATATTTTAAAATAAATCGACGCTTTTTTGGCTACAGAAAAGCATGCAAACGTCTGCATGATGGAAAATGTGTGAGGTTGTCTTTCATGTCAGCCTAACCTGCTGCTGCCCCCATATACATATAATAAATATATTTTAAAATGTGATTCACACTGAAACAGTATTAAAAAAACGGTTTTGTATCAAATGAGAGGTTCCTGCCTATTCCCACCTCAACCATCTAATGTTAACAATCCTGCACTACAAGTGGTTAATAGAGGAAATTTAAAAAAAAAAAAAAAAGAGCACTGCAAATTTTATTTAATAATTTCAATTTAATAATTATCAGTGATTAATACACTGCAATTATTTCCTTCTGCAATATCTATAAAACAGAAACAAGTTTCTCTTCATTTTCCTGTGAGAAAATGAATAATTGATTTGTCATCTTGTCTTTAATGCCGTTGTAAACATGTTACAATCACCTGTTATTTGCATACATTTGCATAGACACTGAACAGGTGATTTAACTGGAAATCACAACATTCAAAAAGAAAATTAACAAACCCAGTATATTTAAAGGTTTTTAACAAAGCTGTCCAGATTTATTTTTCTAAAATAAATTTATATACAACTTTTTAATAGTTGTCTTAGAATTTCATTATAGTTCAAATTCATTATGGTTCAAAATAATATAGGCTTTCAGATGCTGTAGCCATGGTGCTCAATTAAGTAAGCTCAGAAAGATTGGTGGTCCAATTATATACATTACATGTTTGTCATTGTTATAACCTCTGAAAATTCAAAGCTGACAGTAGTTCAAAAAGAGA
This sequence comes from Chitala chitala, assembly GCA_025773905.1. NCBI lineage: Eukaryota > Metazoa > Chordata > Actinopteri > Osteoglossiformes > Notopteridae > Chitala > Chitala chitala. The sequence continues at coordinate 19,595 of JABJVR010020813.1, forward strand.
GAGAGAGAGAGAGAGAGAGAGAGAGAGGCCCTGATTAAGTTTTTAAATATTAGTGGAGAGATTAAGCGTAAGAGCAGCTTATCCTGCATGCAGAGAAGTGCGGGGGCCTGTCTGTGGCATACCCAGGGAGCCGCACAGAATTCTCCCCCAGCGAATGGCAGGCAATTGAGTGTAAACACGATACAGATGGCAAGACTGTCGAAGCTACCTCGGAACGTTCGCCGGTCCTGCTGCTGCCGCTCTACCTATTTTAATTAGGGCTGAGCGCTCGTTTTAATTAGGCTTGACAAGCCAATCACAGGAGCCCGACGGTGCCTCGCTCGCATAGGAGGCCCTCGTTTCCCACAGCAACGTTTTGTCAGGGGTGATTAACTTGAACATTGATAGCGCAGCTTGCGTGCTCAGCCTGAATTGAGGAGACACTGTGAATATCATTAATGTACATTGTTGTGTTATGTTCACGGTTCTGGCCAGAGTCATCTGACTGTGTTAAAATGTGAATAGCAGGAAGGAAGTGCACCGTGCGGCATTTCAAATATTGTTCTCTGCGGCGGTCATGGCTTGTGAATTAGGCGCTTTTTTCGGCCCGCCACGTGTTGCACCGATTCCTCTTCCGCTAAGGCGTGTCAGCAACCCAGAGCCAATCTTCAGTTTCTGTCTCTCATGATTTTTTTTAATGTGCACATTTCACTTTGAATTAAAAAAAAAAAAAAAAATATATATATATATATATATATATATATATTCACAAACATTTTTTTATATTTTGGCACTCTCTTTCTTACACGTTCCACAAATGAGATTTTAAAAATGAATCGGTAAATAACTGTTGTGTTTAGTTTTATAATGGAGATGTATTATAATGTCTGAAACTATGGCATATAACAAACACAAATAAATAGTTTAAGTCAATATATATTTATTAGATGTCATATTTATAACACATGCCATTATTTCATATTTGCTAACAAAATTTTGTAAAGGCTTTGAAGTAGGGCTAGGAGATGATAAATGAAATTCAATTTTGTGTAAACATTTTATTTTATAGTGTTGCGTCAATTATTACAGAATTCCTTTAAATATGTTCCACATATGAAATACATAGTGTTAATTCTGAGCATATAAATTTGTCACTCATGCTGACATCTCAATTCAAAAATGTCAAAATCTTTCTGAGAACACAGGGATCATTTGAAACCTGAAAAAGAATCAGGCCACACTTTACATAATTGTTCAGATTCCTCACATGTGGTGCCCTTGGCATGTTTGCCTTTGATAAGGGAGCAAAGGGAAGATAATTTAACTTTGCTCATTGTGGCTTTGTTTAATTTAGCATTTCAGTCTGTTTGTCCAGCAGAGCTCAGAGATAGTTGAAATTGGTATGTCACGTTTCCATGGAGATAACGTTTTGCTGAGAACCGTTAAGTAACATGGAGCTCTTCTGTTGGATAAGGTTATGTATACATTTGCTGTCCTCTTTTCACTAGTTTCCACAGTGCAACTGGAGCCTGTCACCTGGTGCTTCTCCTCAGTGTTCTTCCTCCTACCAACCACCCCTGACTCACGTGCACACAAGGCCTTTCGAAATAGCCTAGCAACTGCAGTTCATTTCACTTTGCTTCAAGTTCTTGAAATGCATGACCGCTTTCTGAGAAGAGGGCAAGGAATGACTGAACTCGCCCTCGTCCTTGAAAATAAACCATCTTTAAAATGTCTTACACAAGTGCAGAACAGGTGTTTTCGAACATTGCGTTACGAATTATGCATTTTAACTTTGAAATTAAATATAAAATATAACACTGAACTGCGGTAGTCATCACACAATGCATTGCTTAACAACAGAGTTTGTATCCACTGTAGCTTATATGTTTGTATTTTCTCAGTCTTCTGCTCATTGTCATTGTTGTCCTCCTCTGTAGAACACCTGGGAGCTTCCACATTTTGAAAACACACTCAGAAAGGTGGTTTATACTGAGCTGTAGATGGCCCTAAACACAATGTGACAATAAAAATACAGAACAGAAGGTGCAATAAAGAGGCACAGTAAAAACAAAGTTAAAACAGCGAAACCAAAGATATTATAAAAGTAAATTGTTTTTGCAAAAAAATATAGTTTGTACCGTAATGTAATTTAATACTCGTCTTCGGGCAGGTATACTTATGACTGATACTGAACATATGGAGAACATTTAGTCTGTTATGACCTTGTGCTGTAATAGGTATTTATTTATGCATTGGCAGAATAGGGCTGTTTGTCTGGTCAATACCGGAGAAGAGAAGATCGACATTATGGGTTGTGGCCCCAACAGGATAAGGCACTTCCATGGCTGCTGACCACAAACACGTCTTTTTAAGACAAGGCTCAAATTTTCTCTTGGTTATTTCCACTGTTAATGTTGTGAAATAACAGTGCTGTTTGACTTGAGTTGCTATGTTGTGATGATCCAACTTTGTTTGACCATTATTGAGATTTTGGCACCTATTGGTACCACATGCTTTTTAGTATCAGATAAAACCGCCATTATTGAATTCCTTCAGCTTGCTGATAAATGCAATAAAGCACAGCAGAAAGTGTGTAAACATGAAACCAAGGGTCAAGCTGCCTCTCAGGAGCCAAATTTCTAATGTATCTTCAATGTACCCTATTTAACTCTCAATGTAGTACAAAACATCAAGGTTCACGTACTGTACGTCCTCTCCAGCTCCATTCTTCCTCCACACCTGATATACCTCCAGACCTCTTCACCATCTGTTCTTTTTGTTCCTCCTCCTTTAATCGCTGACATTAATTCATTTGTGTAAGGGGGATACGTTTATCGTGTTTATATCCATTTTATACAATGCTTATGTATGCAAATTAAAATAAAAAAAATAGGATCCATTTGATCTTAAGGAAATCTGAAATCTACAAGATGTCTTTGGGAACATTAAAAGACGATAATCGGCACGTTAGTATGTGCCTGAACACACAGTCATACACATGTATGAAGTCCATTCAGAAGCACTTTCGTTTCTAGGGTCTGATTTGTGTTTATAAGGAACAAGGTTCTAGGAGACTGGCCATGCTGTGCCTCTTCGAGTCGGTCCAGGTTTTCTACTTTTTTTTGTAGTGGTTCTCCAAGTGGATCTAACAGTCTCCAGTGCCGCCAGCCACCCCCATCTTTGTGATTGCTACACAAGGCTATTTCACTTCTATATCTGGGAACCAATGGAAAAGAATTTTCCTTCAGTCCAGGCTACTCTTTACTCTCCACATTATTTACGGCAAGGCAGTCAAATTTCATTCTCCTCTTGGGCCGTGTGATACTTTCTGGCTTCATTTCAGCCCTTCAGAGCGGCCTCATATTAAAGCTGTTATATGCTGACACTGCACTTCAATCAGCGGCAGCCTTTACAGCCCCGTATAACTCAGAAAACTAAAATCCTAAATATTGTCCTTGACATTACATAGGCCATCTTACAAAACTATATGGCATGCACCTGATATAGGATTTTGTAAAAGATATACAGGTAGGTATAGCTTTAAGTGAAACACCAAGAAATACCAGTAATGGAAAATATAGACCACGTACGCTAGTTAAGTGTTAAATGGACATACTGACAGTAACAGATACTCTGCCTGTTCACCTTCCTTTGACAGATAACCTCTGTGCATATTGAGAGTGCAGTTCAGTAGTACAAACTACTACTGTTCGTATGTTTTCCCAAAATTCTATATGCTATAAAAATAGTTATATACACAGTTGTTTAATCAATGAGTTTAAAAAACACAGACATTGAAGACAGTGAAGTAATTATCAACAGGGCTTTATCTGCAGACTAGACAGTCTTATCAGGACTAAGCAGTGCTTGTGTACATCAGTTAAAACTAAACAAAAAGGGTTGTAATGCCTACTGCTTGAGACTGTGGGGAAATTATAGTTAGTAAAGCACACAATGTCCATCTGGACTGTGAGTCAGACAAGACAGCAGACACTCCCATTCCTGAATCACGTTTCAAGGCTGGCTCAGGTCCACAGCCTCTACTGACAATCGAACATGTTCCCACTGGTTTAGTCCCTGTTGCTTATATTTCGGTTGATTTGGGTGCTCTTACTGTATGGTAATCAAAGCACCCTAAGAACAAGTGTGCAGGGCAGCAATGTTGTGTACAGTATCACATATCTGGACCAGAACCCATTTTATCTCTTCTGGCAGAGGAATTCCTGAGGCCATCTGCTGCACTTCAGCTCATACTATGTGCCGGCCAAAGAGTATGTCTATGTATCTGTGCTTCCTGCCCGGATAGTAAAGAATTTAGGTCAAGAAACGCTCATTTCTGCTCCTCAGAGCTGTGAGAAAATTGCTTGTATAGTTATTTAAGGTACAATATATTACTGACATTTTAACAAGTTATACACTGAAACTCTCAGAGATAGTTTTAGCCCTTAACCCTTTTTGCTGACTCTTAATTCTTGTATGTGTTTCTTGACCTTTTGTAGCTTTGACTGGTGTAGGCTAATGTGTTCTGTAATATTACAAGGATGAAATTATACATCTTCCAGTGAACACTGGCATCTGTTTCAACCACAGCTCTTGATGCTATTTCTGCAAATGTGAATTCTTATACAAACCTAGTAGTTATAAATTACAAGGCTGAGAAGATTGCAATTTTATAGAATTGAAAATATTCATTAAAGAATCAACTTCAGATGTGTTTTACAGGTGTTTGGCTGCTCTACTGTTGGCATTTTGCCCCAAACATCATACAGTGGAAAGTTGGCAATTTAGTATTTTGTCCAGCATATAAGTACTGCTCATAATGAAAGCTTGTAATCTATACAGAAAAAAACAACACATATATGGATTGCTAGCAACAAGATCTTTGTATTAAATAACCATTTAATGCGTGACTAATGTTAAGTCAGTATTCCAAATATTTGCATGACAATTAGGCACTTTCAAGGCAGAAAAAAAACTTCAAAATAGTATTTTAGCCTTTTTATGTTTTCTTGTGGCATTTAAAATATGCAATACACCTAGAAACATTCTGGTGCTCACAATATATACTGACACTTAGTGACCAGATTCTCCTGTAATTAGGCACGGTGGCTTAGCAAGGGCTGTTTGTGCCTCAAACCTGAGTCATGGGTTCAGCTTTACCTTTTTGTAATGTGCATGGAGTCTGCACGTTATTTCTGTGCCTTTTTGGACTTCCTCCCACAGGAAAGCACTTGCAGATCAGATGAACTGGTGACTAAATTGCCCCTTAGTGTATGAGAAGTAGCATCCTGTTTTATACTGGAACCCCCCCAGTGTGCACCCTGCCACGACCTGGGTGTGCTACAGGCTTCCTGAAACCTCATTTGGACAAATATAAATATTTTTCTCTAGTAAGTAAATCTGTTTTTTTAGTATCTCTTTATTTTAGGCATAGCTGTCAATTCTATAAACCCTATAAACAGTATGGATAACTTTAATCATTGTTTCAACATGATTACGATGGATCCATTGATTATCTCCTCCAGTTTTATTTGTGAAAGTTGTATTAATAACATGCTGTCATCTGAAAGTTTACGGTGCATCCAATGGCACAGAGTACAACCTGTCTTTGTCAACCCATTTTGCATGCCAGGTAAGAGTAGACATGAGTTACCTAAAACCTCTTTCCTTTCATAGCAAAATAAATTGCTTCCTCCATCAAACCAAAGAGGAAATGACCATGACTGGTAAACAGACCATTTGTTCCAGAACACATCCCAGGGCTGGGCACAGTGATCAGTTCCTTTCAGTAATGGGGAAAAAAAATGACTTAGCTTATGCCTTAGCATTTCCTTGAAGATGGTCATAAAGGAGAAGAGAGGAGCTTATTACATTGTAGATGTATGGCCACATTTTATAGAGCCATTCAAATTTTAGGCACCGCACTTAACAAAATTCAAGCCAAGCTGATTACTGCTCACATAACAGTAGCACAATGCAAAGGCAGAGGACCACCAGTACAGTACCTAACATTTTACAGAAATGTGTTATTTAATTTGCTATTATGGTACAGTATACTTACACTGTACACAGTGTGTAACATACATTTTATAGTTGTGAGCTGTTCCATAAATATATTCTTTACAGTTTAAAAATGGCACATTACACAATTTAATTGTTCATGAAAATTTGTTGTTATTGCCATCTGGTTTTGCAGGTAAGACACCAAGTTTGCAAACACCTCTTGTCTCCAGATTTGCTAGAATAAGCACCAAGGATCACAATTAAAATATTATTTTGGATCTAATACATTTTGGCACATTTTAATTTTTTCTCTTGTATGGCTTTTAGGCGCTTGTGAGCTATCTCACACGGAAACCCGCTCTAGCAAAAACTCACAAAAAGGCTTGCTGTAACGTTATAACATAAAAGAGCACGTCACTCCCTCAAACATATCAGGCATCACTTTGCATCAATATGAAAGAGTTAATAAATTCTGTATCTCTATCTAAACCAGTGAGGAGATCCGACACCAGGCAAACACGTCGTGCGTCAACCGAGGCGCGACGAAACATGTGCACGTTGTCCTCAGAGCATGGCGACTGCACTGCAAGCTCGATCGTCTTCTGTGTCTGACACTGACGAAACTGCCTACAAGGTTTAACAAAATGAATCTGTCGTGTTGACAGGTCCAACTTTAAAAAGGTCACTTCTGAAAACAAGCCAGTGTTGCTCCTTGCTGAAACATATTGAATCTGACTGCGAGCTTACCAGGCCCTAGGTACTCATTGTATTTTAAAGGTCACACCTCCTCCCTTTATTCCTCAAATGGATCTATAATCAATTGAGTAATAGCTGTGTTCCCTTGTAATCGTCTTTCCAAAAGCATTCCATGCACAAATGATTGGCATGACAGAGATATCCATGGGAACACAAAGAGGAAGACACTCACAGTGGTGATGTCACAATGCTAATCAGGAGGAACAGGTCTTTGCTTTTCAGCATGTTTGTTTTTCTGGATGTTTCACTGAATAATTTAGTTTATCCTTTGCAAGGAGCAGCTAACTTGCACTGCTACTAGGTACATATTGATTGTGAAGGTAAACGCTTAAGCATTTGGTTTCCAACTACTGCATCATCTGCT
>JABJVR010020824.1:0-38941 GCA_025773905.1 Chitala chitala
TACATACATACATAATTATGTTCGTTGTCCTCCTTTGTCTTCCTTTTTGACCTTCAGTGTCCCCCTTCGGATTTGCAGGTATATGTCAACCATAGGTACGCCACATATTTGCTCTCATTTCATAGAAATAAGAGGAAAAATTTGTTGTACCATCCATCTATGCATCCATCCATTTCCCAACCACTTGTCATGTACAGGGTTGGAGGTGGCCTGGATCCTAGGCAGGGGAAACCTTGGACAGGGTGCCAACCTATCATAGAAGAACAATGCCTGCACATGAAGGTGCTAGTGAGTTATGTGGAAAAAACTGGTGACAGTTATTTCTCAGGTCTCACCCCTTGATCTATCACCAGTAAAAAAAATCTTCATGATGTATCTTGTGTAAAAGGTGGTTCAATGTCACTTTTAATGCTTGTGAATTTTTATCTGTTGGAAGAGGTCTTTTGATATGATTTCCAGCATCTTACTTATGCCAAGAATGTTCAGTAAGCTAATTAGAGTCTGATGGTTACTCCCTGTTTCAAAGATTATTGTAAATGTACCGTATGCTGTTATTAGGAGAATTAACCCAATCATGTTTCCATTGTTATCCTGAAATGGTGGCCATTTGTGGTACCTCATCAGTGAGACTTTGGTTGGATGAACACTGTTTGACAATGCAGTTCCAGTAGCAGAGAAGGCTGAGATGGTGCTGGGTTTGAGGTGAGAAGGTGATGATGACTGTCCAACTCACATAAAACTTAAGCAGTTGCAGTACTTTGTATTATCAAACACAAAAAGCTGTTTGTCGTTCTGAATATAAATCAGAACTTCCTTTTCTCAGAACCTGAGAGTAAAACTGCTGCAGTAAAAAAATGTTAAATATAGGTGGTGTGTCAACAAATTTGGGGCTGCATAAACATTTTAACTTTTGTCTACTCAATTAATACATTTTGGTGGTGATTGAGCCCCCAGTAAAACATATTATTGTGCAATAAAATTTTGTGTATATTAATTTTGGAAAAGGATTTGAGAGTAACACTTAAAATGTTCCATTAATTTTGTTGGCACCCTACTGCAGACAAAAGTTCTGAGATTTCTTAATTAAAGTATGAATTGTTTCATTTTATGCTAGATTCAGTGGATTCAATTTGCAGATCTTTGTCTAGGCCAAGCACTTAAAGTCAATAAGTTGTTTAAATGTTCTTCAGATGTATAAATTTTTAATATCTTCTCATTCGTTAAAAAGTGCAACTCAATTCAATGTATTTTTAAACAAGAGTATTTATTGTTATTGCGTTCAGTCTGTTTGCAGGAATCACAAGCGTACAACTCCGTGGGTGCCCATTTACAGGGCAGATTGCAGAAAGGCTGGTTCTCACCACTTTTATAGTGGTAAGATGAATATCTGTACTGGGGCATGCAGAGCTAAGTCACACTGAGGAATTCACTGGTGTCGAAGAACCTAGAAAAGTGTACAGTGCTATATACGTGCATGTATCCACTCAGCCAGGTGAACTCTCCTATTTTAAGGGCACTGATTACAAATTAATGCTACAATAATGATATTATTTGAAGCAAAGTGATTTGTGTGTTAAAAAATTAAGCTTACGTGGTGTTTCTTTGTTAATTGACATTTGTCTGTTTATCCCTGCCTTTGTAGAATCGAAACAAAAGCGTATATTAAGTACAGATGTATTTGTACATGTGTCTGTAATCTGAGCTGAACAGCACTGGGTCATTCATATTAGGTTGTCAGGTTTGCAAACACACCCTAGCTAAGTTATAAAGCAGTAACCAGGTGACCAGGGAAAACAAATTCACTGCTACTACCAGCAGAAAAGAAACATACAAAGTATTTGTGTAAGTACTATACAATTAAATATATTATTTCCCATCTCTTTAGTATATATGAGGAGTCCACAGGAAAATGGAAATAGTCATAGAGGGGGTTAAACAACATTTTAAAGATTGCTATGTCTTTCATTTTTAATGTAGGCATCTCAGTTTCAATCAAGGAACTCACATATTTTGATAGCACTCATTGCAAAGCACAATTCTATGTAACATATAGAAAAAAGTTGTGAGTTTTCAAATTTTAGGACTTACTTTCCTAAAATTGTAATTATTCCTGTCTTTCCAGTGGATTCCTCACATAATATAATCAAAAGCTGTAGTTATCATACAAAACATTTATATGATGTTTGTGAAGCAAATCTGTCTGCTGCTATTACTTCAATGGTAAGGTTAAGATCTTTGGTTTTACAGTATTTGAAAAATGCATCATATTCAAGTTATTCATTTAAATAAATAAATTTGCCACCTGAAACAAAAATGTTTTAATATTTTCAGTTATCTTTGTGTACCTTTAAAACTGAGATGCACTTGGGTTTTTGTTAGTAGTAATAATTTCTTTAGAAACAACTGACACAAAATAACATCTTAAATGATAAATCGTGTACTCTAAACTGTGAAGATTTGTGATATTTAGTGTGCGTATATTATTTAAAATTGTAGTGTTACCAAGACGTGATTTTTTTATTTACCTTGACAGCTTGAAAATAATTTTCTCCGTTGACAGAAAAGCCTACAGTTGTGCTACCTACAAAGGGATGTCCCAGAATCTAGCATTACATCATTACCATCCTAACTCTAAGTAAGTCACGGAGCATGAGATTTTACCCAGAAATAAGTGAGACATTGTCAGAGAGCCCAGGGGACAGGGAACATTCAGCAGTCACGTGGTAAATAACATCAGCACCAAGAGACACTGAAAATCTCCCACAATCCTTGCCTCAATTGTGCACTTATACAAAAAAGTATACTGTAATTAATTTTGAAAAATAAACTACAGAAACAGATACTGAAGTAGGTTTTACATTGTGCTTTTTTGACTTTTTCATTCAAAGCGTGTAAATAACATCCATGAAGTAACAGTGCTGAAACTGAAAGAATACTATGACGTCCTTCATCAGTTATATTGTCAAAATGGTCACTTATTGACTTAAAGGTCATTAGCACCAAGGACTCAGCCCATGGTGCCGTACTTGTATGTCTTCAGTGTTGTATACAGTCTTTTGAAGAGTACTATCCACAGTCGGTACCTGTGTACAATGTATTGGCACCAACAGAGAACATTAGGCAATAGTGGGAGATTGTGATGGTTTCCTTGCACAGGCTATGTTGCTGTGCTCTTTCCGTCCAGGTCAGGACTCAGGGGAGGCGGACTACTTGGTGACGAATATGCCATGGGGGTGTTGCTTGAACAGGCCTTCCGCATTAAGGAGGACATCGCCACCAGTCTGCACACCACGCAAAACTCAGTGCAGGCAGAGGCCTTGTCCCGCAGACTGCTGGAGAGTCACATACAGACCATCACTCACATAGTCAAGCACCTCAGCAAGAGCATTGAGGTAAGGCTGGGAGCAGCAGTATAACATTAAAGCTGCCGAGTAGATCCAAAGCGAGGCTTTGAGAATGGACTAGAGAACACCTAAAAAGTGAGTTTCTTGTCTTCTTCCCTTGAGGTTGCTCTCATCAGATTAACTGTAGCAGCAAGGGATGGGCTGTATCCTAAAGTAATCATACCTAGCCTAATCTAAAATCAGTCCGATGAGCAATGAGCACTTGTGTAATAGCAGCCAACAAGACAATTTAGCTGAAGAGATGTAACGGGCCAGTGAATATAGGGTGCATTAATTAAATGAAACTGTCAGTGATATAATTTCCCAAAGTGGCCTTATGTTTCTGAACAATCTAATTACGTAATGCTGCTTCCATATTTTTTCTGTTATTTCAATACTATCTTTGCTATTTCATGTATATAACGAGCTTTATATACTAAAAGAAAAACATGTTTTTGTGGTTGCAAAATTTTAAACTAAGTGGAGAAACCAGATCCTGTGCATTTACATTCTTAATTTGTTTATTCGTTCTTTCCTAAGCAATTATCCACTGGGGTTTGAGGTGATCCAGAGAGCTAATTCCAGGAAACCCAGTATCAGTTTGAGTACACCCTGGAAAGAACTAGAAGACTAATGTCGATAATGAGATGTGCAGGGACTAAGTCTCTATTTACGGGGCAGATAATAAGAATTTTGAATAAACCATTTCCTGGAGGTCACTTTTAAAAAGATAAAATACTAAAGTACATATCAGTTGTATTTACTGAACATATAAATGGGATAAAGGATACAAAGCCTGAATGTTATGAAATGACATTGCTATGTAAGTTTGTGGTTGTCCTCTTGCAGGCACTGGAGAGCCAGATCATTCAGAGAGACAGTGTTTCCTCTGGGATGGGATTTTCTCTGCAGAGCCTGGATCAGAAGAACCAGGCTGGCATCACTGACCTGAGGGGCAGAGTGGCCAGGTGTGCGCCTACTGCTGTACAGTTTACTTTCATGCGTTTTTGTAGTTCATTCCTGGCAGAGCAAACAAAAGTACACTTCTATTAATAAATGGCTCCACCATGTAGATACTTTGCCAGAGAAGTTAGGATAATATAATTGATGAGAAAACACTGGACTTTTTATTATGTGGGGTTAGAGAGATCATCTAGTCAAATTTAAAAATTACTCATCAAAACTATTTAATCTTTCCAATGTTTGACACTTCAGTTACAGCCTGTATAGAAATACATAGCAGAAGACCTGCCCATTCATTAAAATTCTAAATTGACTCATCTGTATGTGTAACTTGTCAATCAACCCTTACGTGTCTTCTCTGAACTGATTGGCTGTTCCCAGTTAGACAAACTAACTCTAAATTCTGACCAAGACCGTTGTAGCCAAGATTGTCAACTCTCACACTTTTAGTCATTCTTATATGCTGCTCTGTTGTACATGTCACAAAGCTGCATACAGTCAAAAAGGCTGATTATTGACCATTAATTGGTGTGAGACTATTGAAATCTTGTGAGAGCATCAGAAAGGACCCACAAGTGTAAGTCTCACGCGAAAAATGTGTCAGTTGGAAACTCTGTGTAGCTCGTGTTGTGGCTGACACTTTGCTGCTATGGTGTGTGCTGGTGGTAGGCACATGGCAACTGTTGTGTGGACACAACACACTTCTCTTTAAGAGGCTCTGCACCACTCCAGCTTCCCAGCCTTGAGCAGTTTGTCTTCTGCATGAGCTCCAGCAGACCACAAGTGTTCCGGCAGCACATTATCTTCTGAGGGTCTTTCACCCCTTATCGTTCCTGGTTTCTCACTTCTTTGTTACAGTGTAGAAAATTCATCACTTCCTCCAGAAAAATGACATTATTTATGGTTTCATTAAAATGAAAAGCGTTTTGAAGAACATTTTGCATCTTTTGGGCTTCTCTGTGCTAATGCCAACGCACTCGCTCAGTTCTCGCTCATTTATCTTCCAGGAAAGGAATTAAGCTGTTATCTTTCCATAGAGCCTGGAGGTCTGTGATTTATCTGTCTCCACTCTGGATATTTTTTAGGTTAATATGACACACCCACTAACGATGCATAATTAATAATATCGATACCAGCAAAATACATTCAAAGTTCTTTCTTCTTTTATTAGACTCAGACAATATCTTAATTTCATGTGATAAAATGATAATTATAGAATACAGGACTATTTACTACATTCATATCTTTCAAAATGGATTGGCCATGTCTATCTGTGTGTTGAAGGTGATTACGGAGAGGCGTGTGTTTATGGACCCTGGCATGAGGAGAGTTATGGTGACAGCACACAAGCTGGGCTTTGCAAATCAGTTCCTCTTGACTGGAGCTAACGACCCATTTAACTCTCATCTTATTCAGAAGTGGGATGGTGACTCCATGCAGCAATGACAGCATGAAGCAGGAAGTGTGAACCTGCTTCTGGGGGGGGGGGCTACTGGCAGTAGGAACACTGACATTTTTAATGGCTACTTCCAATAGTGATTTTACACAATCTTTCCCTCCTTTTAAATTTTTATGGCATCTTTGGGCCTGTTTCCCACTTTATGCTAAGTAGTATAATTCAATATTACTGATATTTTTTACTATCCTGCACTACAGGTGTGATGCCAGCATTGCTAAGATCTGTGGTGATGTCAATGCTGGTAACAGAGAAATCCATAAACTTCAACAGGAGATCTCGGTGATGCGTGCCAGTCTGGAGTTGAGACTAAAAGACATGGAGCTAAAGGTGAGAGCTTCACCAGAACCATAAATTCTGTTCATTATGTTAGATTAAGAGTTAATATTCAGTATAAAGCATCGAAATTGCAGCAGGCAATGCCTTAAGAGCAATGGACAAGGTCATCAGTCATGTACTCCTACCATAATTGCAAAATTTGAAGGAAACTATTCGGGAACCATTTTAGGTGAGATAAAAATACAACATTTATTTGCATAAACATTACTGAAAGACGGAACAAAATTTAATTGCAAAAGTGTTGATGTGAACATGTGAAGTGCTGTAAACTGATTAAGAAGCTAAATATCAAAAAACTTTGAGGGGCATCTGAAGTCTTCAGGTACAGTACGGCATTCTAAAAACATATTTTGGAGGTGTAATTTTCCCCATATAATAATAGGCTACATTATAGATTAAGTTCAAAATTCAGGTCAACTGAATTTCTAACTTGACTGTTTTTTTTTTTCCTCCAAGAAGTATGTATAATCACTCCCATATCCTACAGAAGAGAGTTGGGTCATCTGAGGTTTCCCTGGCCTTATAGTACCTGTAGTATAAGTCATGGGCAATTCTTCAACTGGAGGAAGTACTTCTACAAAATCCAAAAACATCTCAGGGCAGAACATACCATCACGATCATGTTTTGATCCTACACACACGTGTATATAATACGGCCGTGTTCAAACTAAGAGGAGCGGCTTTCATTTGATGAGCTGTCTCATTACACCACACCTGTCGTGCAAAGTGGAGCCAGGCGGTGGGGAAGCTGGACGCGGCCGTGACAGATCGCAGCAGCATCCTGAGGGACACACAGGGAGAGCTGCACAGGGACGTGCAGCTGCTGCAGCTCCGGTGGGTTCACACGCCTGCTGAGGCTGAACACTGCAGCGTTTTCGGCCACAGAGCTAGCTCAGGGTGCCGTCACGTGTGTCGAGGAAAAAAAATACATGGTGTTTTAATGTACATGTTTATAGTCTCTCTGAAAACTTGTGTCTGTGAGTATCTTTCCCATAACGTGGATGACACTGTAGAACTTCTGTAGTACATCTCTGAGTGGAATAGTAGGGTCAAGACACATACTTATACAAGGTACCTTTACTGTATTGGAATTTAGTTATGTGGCAGTGGCTTACCATCTTCTTAAGACTTCAGGACAAAATTCCTGGTAGAATATCAAGAAGTAGTCTGTTCCTTTACTTTTGGCTTTTCCCTTCAGAAGTGAATCTAACAAAGTAACATTGGAAAAAAAAACGTTTTTTTCATGACTTAAGCCCACATAATACAATCTAGTAAAAAAGTTCCTTCCCTTCACAGAAACTTAGCTGTTGTTGTTGTTGTTGTTATGTGGTGAAGAATCTCCAGTGGTCTTAAGGAACTGAGGGATGACATGGACAGGCTGAGGGAGTGGACTGAGCAGCAGTTGCGCAGCTCTGCAGACGCACACACACACACCATTGGGCAGCTGCGTTCTCTACTTCAGGACAGAATGGTAATCCACAAAGAGCTGGTAGTTGCTGTGGTACTATAACATAAGTATCAATGTGACATTTATAGAAAGAAAATAGCAACAGATAATGAACTGCTGTATATGACGTAACTTTAGCGAAGGAGGAAAGCGTATGTGTTTAGTTACTGACTCATGCTGTTTAGTGATAGTGAAAAAAGACACAAAGCAAGTCAAATTGTAGATGATAGTGGGAAATGAACCCTTTTCAACAGTTCTGAAACTTTACTGGGAAAAGATAGAATGGCTTCATATAGAGACAACTCCAGTTTCAAGCCAAATGCGCAATCAACTGTTAATATTCAGTTGCCTTTGGCTAAGTTTGTCTTAAAGTCACTGCATTGAAAGAACTTTCATTTGTGACTTAAAAATCGAAACTTGTCTTACTGCCACGACAAAGTAGGAAAGACAAAAATGGCACAGGGGAAAAATGTGAGCTTGTTCCAGAACTGCATTAGTTCAGAAAAACATCAGCCTTTGTGCTTCTTCCACTCTTTGGCAAGAGAGACGGCTTTTAAGACGACAGTGTAATGGAATTAAACATAAATGTGTCCATGGCAGGAGTCAGCACTTTCATTACAATAAACGGTCACTTGCACTGTTCTTGAACAATCCTGCACCATGCGTCACAGAGGCTAGGCCCACTTCATGCATGCTGAGGGTGTGTGTCTGCAGAAGGAGATGGAGAACAGCGTTCAGACGATGGTGGGCCCACTCTCGGTGTGGATGGAGAGAACGGAGGCACGAGCGCAGAAGGAGCACAGGGCCACCAGACCCCAGCACTCTGAGAAGCTCAGCGCCAGGCTCAACACCTTGGAGAACAGTCTCCGGGAGGAGCTGGACGTGATCAAGGCCGAGTATCGGTCAGGTGTGTTTCTAAAAGGTGCAAAGACATCTATTGATCTGAGGGCTTCCCTGTCAATAAAGTAAAATTTTAAAAAGCCTCCTTTAGAAACGAACACAATCGATACAGCTTTTCATCCTAAGGGCTTTAAGACAAAGTAGCTTTTTGCCATTGTTAATGAAATGCCAGAGAACACAACAAAAGATAGGTAAAAATGTTTAATAGACACATCAAATCATCATTTTGAAAATACAAGTAAAACTTAAAAGGTCCTTTAGAAATCCAACCTATCAGCAAACAGCCACAATTTCTGAAGTGTAAGGGGAGTGAATCCTGAGGAAGCAGACTGTATGGGGTGTCTTAACGAGTTCATCTGTAAATAAAACTGTGCTGCAAACACAAAAAGAACTAGAAACCAACAAACCCCGTTTTTAAGCGTCAGGGAGCAAAAGAGTGAGAAAAAAGAAGTTCCTGTTTAGATCAAATGTCAGTACAATGTACCTTTCGCATAGCACTGGCAACATTTCCTTTAGGAAATGGTAACTAGAAATAATGAGTACAGGGAAATCTAAAGTTAAAATTAATTGAAAATGTGAATAAGATTTCTATGAGTCCCCACAAATACACAGCAGACTCTCAGTCCAAAGAACAAGGACCTTGAAAGAGAGTGAATGGGAAACACTGAACTTTTCTATTGTACAGGATTTCAATCGATCCACGGTGCAATTGATTCCCTAAGCCAGATCGCTGACAGTAAGGCTCGACTGGACAAGGAGAGACTTCAGAAAGACATCAAGCAAATCCACAGGAAGATCGTCGAGCTGAAAACATTATAACTCAGTTCCTCTCCGATTCTTATTCAACTGCACAATTCAGTGCCAGTTGGTTATGTACTGTACAAGTCTAACATAACACAGGACTACAGGTGCAATCACAACTCCCTCTAGTGGGAGCCTGTTAAGCACTTAATAAACTGATGCAAAATGTACTTATTATACATACTTAACATGCTATTAATAAATCTGTACAAAACATGTTGCTCAGTTCCATTTATTGAAACTACAAGTTGGACAGTCTTGTAAAAGCACAGATGGAGGAATTGCAAAGCAAAGCTGTTTTCAAAAACTCATGTTTTTGGCACATTTTACTAAGAGCAGTTTTACCATATGAAACATTCGCTGGAATAGAGCAGACAAATTAAATATTTTACTTTATACAGTGCAGTAGCACTAAAAAAAAAAAAAATTGGTGCCACACCCTCATGGTGGTTGTGGGCTTAACAGACACATCCTCTTCAAAGTGCTAAGGTGCTGCACTCTTGAAATGCTGCAAACTCATAACTCTTTATACTGCTTCTCATCTTGTCAAAATTCACAAGAAATGTACCCATAAAGAACAGCACATTTTGCAGAAGATGAGGAGACGCTTGAGTATTATGGACACATGCTGTTTATGAGGCCATGTAACCATTTACAGGACCATGTTGTGTGGTGTACGTATTCACATGTATTCCTGTAACGTAAACAAGGGTTTCATCAGATTAAAATAAAAATACATCTCAAATAAAATCGCAGCTCTAATTTTACAGGTGTTAAGGGCCACTGATGTAAGCAGTTGAGGGAACACCACGCAGTACAGAACACGCTCTTCTTTTGGCCTAGGAATCTTCTACACAAGTGGTCATCATCCTTTCTGGCCTTGAAAATAAACAGCATGGAAGGAAGTGCCATTGAAAAACTATGAATAATGGAGACCGGCAGACAAGAAGTTAAATTTTTCAACCCTTTGTGCCAGCACTGCATGATTAAATGTCTGCCCTTAATTCAAGAATATAATGCATATATCCCCAAGCAACCGCACACAGCTCCCTCTGTTGCTATTAACAGCTTCATCGCCATTAAAGCCAGACAATTTCAAATGTCACACACAAAGTGAGATGGAGTTTGTGTTGGTCACTGAACAAGTCCCCCGTTGTCACTTTCCATGACATCAGGCAGCCACGTAAATTAGAATCAGGATGGCAGGCGTTTGTAGAACTCAAGAAGTCTGGAATCCCCACATGCTTTGGCATTTTCAATCAGCACCTGCAGGGCCATAAATGTTTGTTTAGAGTGTACCTTTCATAATCAACATGTTTTTCACAAAAGTCATGACACATGAGTCACTCCAAATCAAATCAAACATCTCTCACATCTGCCATGCAATCACCTGACAGTCTGTATTGGTGTTCTTTAATAATTTGTGAGTGCCACTGACAGACGTGCTGTATGTACAGTCTTTGTGGTATATGTCCTTCGGATAGATGGACAGATGAGGACTGCATGTTAAACAAAGACTTACGTCGATCATCTCCAAGTCGTTCTTGCTGTGCAAATGTCGAAGTAGGTACCAGCGCGCCACTGATACCACGGACTCAGGCTGACTGGGACCGGCCATGTAAACAATCCTTTCCAACAGCCGACGCGTTTCCCTAGGCAAACACAGGCCCTGCTTAAGTATGTATATACTTACACTGCTGTCTAGGCATCAAAAGCCCCATGGGATTTCTAACTATAGGGCAGCATTAAGGATATCATAGAGCTCTATTGTAAGAGAAATTACGTTATACACTGTGAAACCATTATAACATGATAATTGTGACCTAATATTTTAGACACTGTAGCAAGTGAGCATGCACTGTACATTAACGTGAGTATTTTAGTTGATGTGAATGTTTGCTTATGTTTCTTGTCTCAGCCACACCAGCAATTAAGGGCACAGCTACACTGTGTGATCTGCATAGAAACTAACGCGTTCCAGTGGGATATTACTAGCAATGCAACCTTAAAAATACAGAGAATTATTATTACATTTTATTTGTCTGTGATTGTAAATTAAGCAAACAAGAGCCTGTGACTAAGTTAAAGGAAAAAAGCATTAAAATGAATGAAACTGCTAATTTAACATGCTGTTAAAAGCTTGTTTATATGACATTACTGTGGGCTGTCATCCACAGCAGAAGCTTGTTGCTGTGACTGTAGTCTGTCTTCCTATTGGTCTAATCACCTAGACATCACGTAGGTGAGATGACTCATCACCCTTTTGCTCATTATTCTAATTGGATTACTACTTTGCTCGATGTTGAGTTTGTGGCAATAAACTCTAATTCCCAGTATTACATTAGAGATTGTTAGGCGTGACTGAATCCATTAATTCCAGCAGCACTCATACAGCCTCTCTCTCATTTGGCCACAGCCCGAGTACCTACCAGCTTAACATAAAAACATAAACATTAAAGGAAAGGCGCTACAGAAAAAATACTACATTAGGGGTCTCTGCATGAGGAGGTACAACAAACATCATTAGCAACTGAAACTGCTAATTACTTAATGAAGCATGTGAAAAATCAAATTTGCATCAAAACACTAAATGCACTGCAACAACTCAGATTTAATATTAAGCACATGAGGGGAAAAAAGGGGTTAAACTAGGGTACAATTATGACAGAGTTAGAAGCAATTTCATATCAGCTTTACTGTACAGTTTGTAAGACAGTAATAATAGAGATACCTGTCCACCCATCTATGATGCACAGAGGACGTCTATAGCTTACTTCTGATAATTTTAGTCTTACTTACAAAACCTATATGTGTAGCCACTGGTAATGGGTGTTCTGGAGTGACCTACATGCAACTGTTTTCATACAGAATGCAGTTGGCAACCAAGCTGCATTAACTGGCTATGTTTAACAAAGATGGACACACAATATGATTGTCCACTATAAAGATGTATTCTGAGACACACCATTTTTCTGCCCCTCAAGAAGCACAGCTCTGCTTTCGGGTATAAGGAGGAAGCTGATAGAACACCCACCTGGCCCCCATTTTCAGGGAGAACTGCAAGAGAGCCTGGATGAGGAGAGCCACAGGGCATGGGCCCAACTTCAGGGCCTCTGTGGTGGCCTCCAGGACAAGGTCCTTCCATTCAGTGCCTGGGACACTGGCCTGCAGGAAGACACCAAAGGCTGGTCACACTCCATCAAGGTTACTACATAAATTCAAACACAGCACCCCAGGCAGTAGTTTAAAGAAACAAACATGTAATTTACATAATATATTTGCATGCGTTTGGATTTTGCCTGTGATAAGAATTCATTTTAAATGAAAATAGACATCAGCCACACACATAGACACACAAAATCCAGGCTAAAGTATTTAGACAAGAAAGTACAGCAGTCAATCAGTTAAAAGACCTTCACTACTTCAAACCAAACTCAAAGTGAAGCAGTCTGCCAGCTTTAAAACTGAAAAAGTTAAAAAAAAAAAAAAAAAAAAGGAGGCTTGTTGTTTCTTGTTAATTATTTACTGGTTTTGTTGATCTTGTTCCAACATAGACATTTTTTTACAGTGATCAATGGAAGGCATAGGTGTGCTCTCTCTCCCTCTCTCTCTCTCCCTCTCCCTCCAGAGAGCCTGTTTTGTCTGCTGTTTAATAAAACAGCTTACAGATCCTGGAATAGTGTAATTCCCTGTATTCTCCCTGGTGATTGTGCACTCTTGTCTGAGGGCAACCTGAGGTCACAAGCCTGTCTTCATGAGCACACCACCAACTGTGCACTCCCCTCCAAGTGCATGCTGGGAGATGTTACTTTTTGCCCTATGGCCTGGTGTCCTTGTGTTCCGCTGTCCTCTCCCTGTAACAGTGCTTTTGCCATGCTGGAACTCACCATGCAGGGACCCAGAGCCAGTAGGGCCAATCGCAGAAGCGTGGCCACCTTGAGGCTGAACTGGCCCAGCTGAGAGGCCAACTGAAGGCTCTGTCTGTAGACCATGACAGCCTGGACAAGCAGGCCCTGCGTGCGATACACCTCTGCCAGCCACTGCAAACCAGAACAACCAGAAATGAGAAAGAGAAACACAGAGAGGTGACAATATGAGTTTCTTCTGGTTACATTCAAGCCTTTTTAATTCTGGCTTTATTGCTAATATAATAAAAAAAAAAAAATAGCTGAAACACACTGTTTGACAACTGTATGTATTTGGGTTTGATGCCCTGTGCTTCTCATGAGAAATACCCTGTATTTCTTTAAACTAAATCTACAAATAATGCAAGCACTCAAAAATGAACAGTTTGGAGTATGAAACGTTGACAACTTTCAAAGTGTTGCGGAGTGTGAAAGCACTACGATGAGAATCCCTTCGTAATCAGGACAAGAGTGTGATTAGTCCCCCAAGTGAGGCACTTGGGTCTTCAGT
This sequence comes from Chitala chitala, assembly GCA_025773905.1. NCBI lineage: Eukaryota > Metazoa > Chordata > Actinopteri > Osteoglossiformes > Notopteridae > Chitala > Chitala chitala. Next base: position 13,706 of record JABJVR010020824.1, read on the forward strand.
TCAGTGAACTAATCCTCTTGTCTGGTCACTGTGCGGGCTGTGAGGTCGCGTCCGGGTCACCTCTGTTACAACAGCTATTTCAGAAGCGCCGACAGAGCCAATTCCTGATCGGCACTGTAGCCAATGCACGGGCGCTGATATTTGTGGCCATGCCCACTGCTATAGACGGGCTGAACTCACGTGCCAGCCGGACACGGATGACTGGTTGGCATATACAGCGCTGCTCAGCTGCTCTATGACCAAGGCAGGCAGGGCGGTACCAACGGCAGAGAGCAGGAGACTCTCACACTGGATCTGTCTCAGTAAGAGGAACATCACTGGCTGCTCTGATGATGCACTCAGAACCTGACAGACAGAACAGGGAGGTGTGTGCAGTAAAACACACAACAAGGAGGTGGGGAAAAATTAACAACTTATTCAGCACAGAAATGTCATTCGTTACATATTCACAATCATCATAATCTGTTTTAATGATGGTTAAAATCAAACATGGAGTTGGTGTAACTCTCTAGAAAGACCAGAGAACACAGCGTTCTCCTTATTCAACAGTGTTTGACAAGGCAGACCTGTGCAACACCAGATGCATGTGTTGCTTAGAGAACAGAAAGCAAAGCATATACAATGAGTAATGCAGTTAAGAGTGTGCATACCAATTGGTTCATTTTTGGATCGCTTGCTATATCACACTATAACCGATCCCCCTTGCTATATCACACTATAACCGATCCCCCTTGCTATATCACGCTATAACCGACCCCCCTTGCTATATCACACTATAAACCCTTTCCTCAGTCCTGACCCTGTTGATTGGTTAAGTGCAGTAAACCCACATGTAGCCATGACACAAGAAGGCCTGCAGCAACCCACGGCTGAGGAGTATGAGCACACCTGGGTGCAGAGGACTTCGGCCTTCGCATGGTGTCCAGCCTGCTTGAGCCCGGACGCAGCCTGCTGCATCGCCCAGCCCTCCAAGGCCTGAGCCTGGGCTCTCTCTGGTTCCTCCACTACCTTTACTGGGAACAAGACAAACAGGAATGCTTTCTCACAATGTGCCATCTCAAGTTGGGCACAGTTTCTGCCTCACAATGGTGTTGCATACATTCAGTCCAGCTCCAGATGTATGTCAGCGAATATACAGTATGTTACATAATTTAAAGAGGGTTAAACAGGAATTGTAAACAGGAACAAACACTGTATATGCATCACAATGGGGAAAAAGACCTGAAATATTTCAAAGAACACAGTTAAGCATTACCATATTCAAACAAAATTAATAAAACATTTATCAAATAAATAATTTTATATAAAACAAAATTCCTCTGTGGCAGCAACTGAAAATGATACAAACTGATACAAACATGCGCCTGGCAACACTGCCAGAGGTGTACTGCTGACCTTTTTCTGACACCAGAGTCAGAAGGTGACCTTCAAGACCTTGTCTTCTTGGGGTGGTGCCAGAAAGCACGCAGACTGTGTTGTCCATGTGACATGCAGCCATGAGTGCGGCCCATGCTGCCGGGTCATCTGATGCACAGAGAGATACGAGGATCAATCAGACACCATGCAATACGCATATTTCAACAGAGAAACCAGTCAAAAATTACACTGACATCTCTGTTAGGCTCAATATATTACTGTATTACTACTATTTTCACATACATGTTACTGCCAGTCAGGAAATAAAAACATTTTAAACAAATTAAGTTTTAGTGTTAAACGTTTCATGTATGTGAGAGTATGCATTACACTGCTGTACCAGGACATAGAAGAACTGCCCTCTGTATGGTCTTCAAAGCGTTTTTTCTCTGGTCTTCATTCGAATGCCTGCCAGATGCCAACTGGTTGACTCCACTGAACAACAGTGCCTTCTACAGGAAGAGAACAACAATGACAGACTATAAATGGTAAACTTAAAAGACATTAAACCCAGGTTATCTTCGATTCACTATTTCACATAGTTTTTTTATCAGCAATAAGCATCCTCTATTTCTAAACTGAATTATATGAAAGTACACAAGATGTATTCATCCATTTATATGAAGCATAGATTACACAGCAAAGTAAATAGACAGAAACCTGACATAAATGGAATCCTACCTTTCCCTGAGTCATGCTGGAGAGACAGGCAACACTTCCTGCAACTGCACCCCCCTGTAACACAGACCCAGTACTGGAATTAGCTTTAAGAAAATGCTGAACTCATAAGGATAGAATGCTTAAGTTCCTGAAGTTATGTTCAAACAGACATTGCTCTGAAAGAAAGAAAAAAAAAACAAATTAAATTTCTAATATTATTAAGACCATTTCTGAAAGCAAAAGTTTAAGATTCTGTAAATTTATTGTGCTGTATCACTAGCTAAATCACCGAGAACATCTGCTGAAATCCTTAAGCCGAGCTGGAGACAGACCCACCACAAACAGGTGACCACAGAGTCTGAGACTCAAGGTGAGATGTACTTACATCAGCCTTCCTGGGATAGTACTGAGGCACAAGCTGGGAGAGAAGGGCCCAGAGGGAAGGGTTTCCTGGGTGACTGTCAAAAAGCAACATAAACACACTTACTCACAGTGACACACAACCCTGACCCTTCAAAACATTTGTGAGAAAGGTACGCCGTGTCCTGCGGCATGCTGGGATACCTGTGCACGGCTCGCGCAGCCTCGCGCTGCACTGCGCTGTAGTTGCCCTGCAGTGCCAGCAGGGCGCTGGTCAGCACGCAGATCTCCTCGACGGTGCCCCGGCTGCGGGGCAGCTTGAGCAGCTCGGAGAGCGCGGCGTTGGCCAGGGTGCCGTCGCCCTGGACCAGGCCCAGGGCGCACAGGCACTGCAGACTCTCAGGGACGGGCTCCTTCAGCATGGAGCTGCGTCCAAACACAGGCACACGAAGACCCATAAGTCAACCCAACATCACCGATTAAACCACAATGCCAGCAAGTGCCTACACAACTGCAAACACTCTCGGCGCGACCATTTTTCCATTTCATAGCACAGGCCCAAAAACAAAACGTTTTATTTATGTGCCTTCAGTAGTGTATTTATAACACTGTTAATCATGAGTGTAGGTGCCGCACCACTTGAAGAGCAGAGTCTTGGCTGTGTCCACGGAGCCCGCCCTGTGCTGCAGCACAGCCAGTGCCGTCAGGATGTAGGCCTTCTCCTCCTCGCTAGAGGCCAGCGCCACAGCCTTCTCATAGACTGGTGGAAGAGCGGGATCACGACTTACATACTGAAGGTGTACATTAGGGAAGCCCTCCGGCACAGTGGCACCGGCCTGCACACACACACACACGTTACGCACACAGATACCCACCGCTCACGCTGTCTTGTAGGCGTCCGGCCCTGAAGTACGATAGTGCCAAGCCTATGATATCATGGAGCTCGTCCTGTGGTGTCAGGGAGTAGACGTCAACTGCTTTCTGCCACTGGCCTGTGTTGCTATGGGAAACACAATGCTGCGTTATCTACGGCCATGCTGGAAAGAATGGAAAACCCATGCCTCCATCTCCACAAAGTTAAAGAAATAAAAAGTGAAAGTGGTCCAGCTAAATTCAGGTTAAAGCCAAATGCATTTGAATAATTAGCATGCGAGCATTAGGAAATTAATTACCAGAGGGCACGGCCGTAGTTTCTCAGAGTAAAGCTGAGCTTTTCGGACTGGGATGTAGCTTGAAGCAATTCCACGGCACTGCAAACGGAATCAACATGAGCCAAAACCAGAAGAACATCCAGACTCGACTCTATATACATTCCCTCAATATGACACCCTCTGCAAAATTTTAATCTACACAAGTAAATGAACGAGCACTTATGTGGTTAGAAGATGACAGGTGGCATGTTACCTCTGGTAGGCTTGAACAGCTTGTTTTTTAAGCTCAAGGTGTTCGTTAAGGTAGCCCAGCATAACGAACGCATCACAGTCTGTCTGCACTCTCTCTGCACAGAGAAAACAGAAGAAGGATCTCACCAAATTTAATGTACAATCTGCAGGATAATTACTTCAAAAAACAAACATGATTTTAATGTCAAGCCATCATTTTAATTAAAAAATTCTGATCTTTAAATATGATCTGTACGAAACCAGGCTGGTAGCCCACATAGCTAAACTTTATTAGTTGAAGCAGTATTAACAGATGGACTTGAGTTTGCTTTCTTAGGGCTCCGAGGAGGAGGAGGAGGAGTAGGAGGAGGACATGCCTGTGTACTTGCTGAGTGCCACCTGAGCCGCGGACACCGCGTTCATCTGGACGATGTTATAACGATAGAGCTCCGAGTCCCTGTTGCTCTTGTCCAACAGTGTGGAGCACACCCAGAAGGCATAGCCCTTTACCCCCTCTATCTGTCCCCCCCACCCCAGGAAGACATGGAGAAAGCAGAGCAGCAAGTTAAGGCTCAGTCACTAACACTATACGTGCACAGCAGCTGTTCACGAGCATCCTTCCACATACATGTGTGTTGAGCTCGGTGGTGTGTCTGAACAGATCCATGGTGTCGTAGCTGCCGACAGTCTCTGCAATGAGGGCCTGTGAAAACAAAGAGTGGCACGCTGATAGGAGATGGTGAAAACATCCTGCCTGGCACACCATAACACATTTACTAATGAAACCACTTCTGTCACAGGCACTTGAAAATACATCAATATCACAAGCGACCAAAGCTGCGTGAATAAAGCAGGCAAATAGTGTGTTTTCTTCAAGGGTAGTGCACAGCGGCACAGTACCTGTCCAATCCAGCAATTGACGTACAACGGCTCCAAAGACTGGGCGATTTTAAAAGCTTCGTGAGCAAGCTGTGCAAAATAGAAGATTATTACAGGTCAGCATGAGGCCGTGTAGACGACACACACAGTCAGAACTGCTGAAGCGTCAGCTTTGGCGGGTCACTTCTAACATACATACAACAGTGTCAAAGTTACCTTTGGGAAACACATCCTTTTAGAATTAAATTATGCTGTTAGATGACCAAGAAATATACGGTAAAGTGAACTGAGCTGAGAAATTATTCAGGAAATAAAACCATGAAGAAATGTTTAAAAATGAAATGTAAAACATTTGTACATAATGACTATAAAAACAAAATGCAAATGGAAAAATGTAAGCACACCTCAATATTTTCCTTCTTTAAATACAGGGCCCCGAGGTTTGTCCAGGCAATAACATTCTGGGAAAAAAAAAAGGAAAGTATGACAACATTCAGTGCATAACAGTTCATAAAGATGAACTATTTTTAATGAAAAGAGATAATATTTACTGCTTACATTGGCTTCCAAATTCACAGATTTAATGAAGGAATGTTGGGCCAGAGCAAAGTTTTCAATTCCTGCACAGAAAAATTTTATTTTTATTCATAACTGCTTCTGTAACAGTTAAGAAACTTCCAGACTGTCCTGCACCTCATAGTCAGCTGACAGAAATACGACCATAAGCAGGAAGAGGGGTAAGCATTAAAATAAACAGAACATGCTCAAGAGAAAATAATGAAGGCGCTTAATTAAAAACATATGCGATCAATCTGGAAAAAATAAAGGAGTCACAGTCTTTGGGTTCAAAAGATATTTACCTTTGCTCATAGCAACAACTCCCAAGGCATTCCAGTAATTTCGGTTGTTGGTGTCCAGCATCACAGCCTTCTTCACGCACTGCAAAAGAAGAGAGGTGGAGTCAGGAGTATGTCGCTGAGGCCAGCCAATGAACAATGCAAAATCTGATGTGTGAGGCACTGGTAGGCTGTCCTCCAGGTTGCAGCACCTGCAGAGACTTTTCCAGAAGGACCTGAGCCTCCTGCACCTCCTCTGAGGAGCTCAGGAGTCTGGACTGGTGGTAATAGTTCAAGCCGAGGTCATGCCACAAGTTAGCTGCCTCGGCCATGAGCCTCAGAGCCCGGCCGTAACACCTGCAAACAGAGGAGGACATCACGCCTGAACACAACAACTCTGTGCGTGTTATCTCTGTATCCCACCTTGCCAATAGGACTTTGGTGCAAACATACATCTAAATAGTACATACAGTACTGCTACATAAGTTTCCTTTATTTCAACAGAATGTCTTGATAAGTGTCTTCATTGCTTTGGATCACACAGAAAACACAAAGTTATATCTTAAAAATATTCAACATGTTGAAATAGCTTGTGTCAGGCACACCTCTCTCCCAGCTTGAGGAGCTGCTTCTGGTTGAGAGTGTGTTTCTGGTCAGGGGGCTCCAGGCCTGTCAGCAAGCCAGGCACTAAGATGTTGGCCCGGTTCGGGGAGACCACGTGGATGGCTGTACAGGCATCGCCCAGCAGTTTCCACAGACAGGACAGGTCAGGTCTCCGCTGTACTGCTCTGTGTGCAAAGTTACAATCGACCTGTGACAGGTGCACGATAAGCTGTTACATGTTAAATACATATGGATCCATTTGGGCTAGAAACTCTCCCAGACATGGGATTGGTTTCGGGGCAATAATAGCAAAAAAATTTTTCAGTCATGCTTACATTGTCAAAAACAGACTTAGGGCAAATGGCTGCCATTTACATTATTATGGCCTTTGTAAAACAATATTTTGCGGTTTACATGTTGTGTTCAATAAAAACATATAATGTTTGTGCGGTATTAGTTTAAGCAGACTGTGTTTTTCTATTGTTGTGACTTAGATGAAGATCAGAACACATTTTGACCAATTTATGCAGAAATCCAAGTAATCCCAAAGGGTTCACATACTTTTTCTTGCAACTGTATATAAGTTCCACTTATTCCGTGAAAGAAAAGGAGAACAGGCTAACTGAGGACTTTTGAAAGAGAGATGTTAATAGAAAAAATGTTTTCTGAAACTTGAAAATAGCAGCACAACCCTGACAATAACAGGACACCAAATAACTTCATGCAGCCTGGTGGCTCAATGGGTAGAACATCAGGCTGGGATGTTGAAGTGTCCCGGTTCAAACCCAGCTCAGTCACCGGATCTGTCCCTCAGCAAGATGCTGAGTTAGCTCCCTGGGCACCAAAAAATGGCTGCCCACTGCTCCCCCAGGGATGGTTTAAATGCAGAGAACGAATGTCCCCACTGTGGAACTAATAAGGGATCAGTAAGAACTTTACCTAAACAGGTAAGAAATGGCCTCTTGAATCAGGTCAACTGCTCTTCCATCCAAGTAGTCTTCAATAGCACCTTGTGCCATGGCCAAATGACATTCCCCCAGACCTAGGCAACAGAGAAGGTAAAAAAAAATAATAATAATTGAATACACATTACTTTCCTAAAGAGAGAAACACACTGGGCACCAGTGTAAGAAACAGGATTATTATCACAATTATAGTAAGATACGATTGTGCAGGCACAATTTTAATTTACTCTAAGGCTGTCTTCACATCACAAGCGTTGTGCCAAGCTCAGTGTCAGTGCTCTGTTCATGTTCTGCTTAATCAAGCGCTGAGATGTTATTAGCACATGCCTTTGATTTAACAGTTGTTTGTTGTAGTGTAACTAATCATACATGACAACATTTTGGAAACAAAAGAAATTTTCCTTTATTTGGAACTGTCAACAGCTAACGTTTTGCCAAGCAATCGCTTTTACCCAAGATAGTGATAGGTTTATAAAGCCATGTTGCACAACTCAGACAAGATTTTAGTACAAACTAAGAACTTCTCTCCCATCTCACAGTGCCTGCCCACCTCACATACAGCTATACAGCCACTAGCTGCTCGTCAGAGAGGTCACAGGGGGTCAGTTTGAAGTTTGAATTTGGCTGACCTTTGAGTACAGCGTCAAAAACAGAAAATGTGGTCTAAACGTGCCACTCAGGGTGGCATGACTCGAGGCTGGGAAACAACGCTCTGCTCCCTACAGATCATAATGAACGCTCAGCTCAGCACAACGCTTATCATGTGCAAATGGCCCAAGACATAAAACTACACACACAAAACATTCCAGAGCCACAAACACCACATGCAGGGAGAGCTGGTGGGTACGCTCACCTTTCAGTGCTGGAACGTACTCCTCCTGTGCTATGATCTGTATGTATTCTCCAGCTGCTTCTTTGAACTTCCCCAGTGTCTGCTTGATGGCGGCCATCTGGTAGAGGTTGTAGATGGACTCTGGGTTCAGCTCGTGGGCTTTGGCGAAGGTCTTGAGAGCAGATGTGAAGCTCCCCCTGTTTAAGTACGCCTCCCCCAGACACTCCCAGCAGATCCAGTCCTGAGGGTCAGACCTCAGGGCTGCCTGGAGGCTACATGAAAGGCAAAGGAGAAGCGGTTCAATGCTTCAACATCCACATCTATTGCTGTAATGCATTTATAGTGCTATTTTTTTTTTTTTTAATCCAAAAGATGTATCTGTAGTTTAACTGTTAAATGTTAATTTTGAAGACCGTCAAATGTTAGGCCGTAGACCCCAAAGGTGACATACTGTTACTGGGATGAACGCACATTTGTTGGTATTTTTTTATCCTCTTCAGGACTGCCGTGGGTATTGAAGCACTAAAAATGCTGAAATCTTGCATATGCATTGCCTTCTAGAACAGCATTTGAATTCCATGGTTGTGGATGATCACCAAAGCTTGCCTGGCGGCAAAGTGGCTGGTTACCTGAGGCCAGCCTGTGACTTACTCTTGGATGGCATGGGAATGCTGACCGGTTTTCAGGTGATACAGTCCCCGCCTCATCCATGCCCATTTAGCCGCTCCAGGGGAAGCCTTTTCAGTAACTGCCCTGAGGACCTCCAGCGCAGAGTCCTGTAACAGGAAGGCACCATACTTACACACATGTACACAGGCCAGAAAGTGCCAACCAATTAAACAGGTTCTTCAAGTGTGAGGACAGCATGAAAGGACACACTGGAGGTGGATGGCTGAAAAGAGAACACACACCATGTCCCCCAGCTCCATGCTCAGGTCGACGGCAGCAGCCCCAGACTCCACATCGCTGCCGTCAAGCTCAAAAGCCCGCTTGTAACAGCCACGGGCTCGCCCTTTATCCTTCCCAACCTCTCTGTAGTAGTGGCCCAGGTACCGGAACACAGATCCCAGAAACGGGTCGAGCTTCGCAGCCTGAAAAAAACCAACCAAAGAGAAGGACACCCCAATCATGCCTTTAGCCAGTTTCACTAAAATAAATTGACTTTGCTGTACCGTTTTAAATTCCCTGCACTTTTGCGGACAATATGCGTCGTAACATTTAATCTTCTTTGGACAGTTTCTGTTGGGAAAAAAGTTTTTAAACAAAGAATGAAGTCATGAAAAGGATGACAAATACACCTGCTTTGTAGTTTAGTAGCTATTGATCTTTATTGCTTTCCTTTGGCAAACCTCCCCCACATTATATCATGTCCTCACTATTTTCTTCTCAGCCAGCAAGCATTCATAGGAATCACAGTAAATGCTGTAATTCAACAAACAGACATAGTCACTCCAGCGGCACAACTAAAAACAGTTAGTAAACAATATAAAGACCCTTCTGACCCTACCTAACAGGAACAAGACTCTGTTGGCTGGCCATTTCCAAACACAGTAACAATGCTGGTTATGCCACCCATTTATACAAAACTAACAAATCTAGTAACTGACCTAGCATACAACAACTGTGCAGTTATGATCTGCTGTAAGTCAGCCATGATATACAAACACCATTCTTCTTCATCTAACAAGTACGGCACGACTACATCAGTGAGAAGGTCACTCTAGTTTATCTCCCCCGAAAATGGCCTTTAGAGTCTCTTTAACTCGATGTGCTGACCTTTCTCTTGTTTACAAAAATCCCTGCATTACACAGATCCAACCCAGGGTTCGGCAGAGACAGTGCCCTACAGTCCAATAAGACCTCAGTGATGCATGATTTGTCCACTATTTTGTATGCAGCGGTGTAACCACAGCATATTATTAAAATTAAGGACATAAAGGCTAGACTGGACAATGTGAAGTGAACAAAGGTTGTGCTCCACAGATGAGCTGAGAGGACGCTCTGACCTTCAGCAGGTGGCTGTGAGCTTTCCGTTTGTCACGGCGACTCTCTTCCCCCATGTCCCAGTAAAGTTTCCCCAGCAGGAAGCAGAACTCCCCTGAATCTGGACACTGCTCCACTGCCTTCACAAAGCTGTTAGGCAAAGCGTTCATCCCAGCACATTAAACATGATATTAGGTGAAGTGTGACAAATGACAGATAGGTCCAAGTCAAAAGGCTAAGGGGGTACCTCTGTTCTGCTTGCTGGCTTTCATCCTTAGCGAGATGAGCTAGCCCTTTCAGCGCCATGGCATCGGCCTGGCCTGGCATGCATGCCAACATCTCAGAAGACACCTTGATGAGGGACACAGTTATATAAATAAATAAAATAATAATAACAATAATAATTATAACAACAACAACAACAACAACAATAATAATACAATGCAATTTGATACAATGCAAAATTCTTAAAATGAAGTAAATCTCTTACAGTAACAGCAGGGTTAAAGGATTCAATTTTAAATTATCTGTGGGATATACACATTTGTAACTTTATCAAAATCACATTAAAACGAGCTCCTTGTAAAGGGAACTCAAGAGTACTGCCACAAACTGAAGACCAAGTAAAACTAAAACACCAAAGTGAAATATTGGAACACAAGCGCAACAGCAGAGCTCTATGCATGACATCTGGATGATAAACTCGCTTGGAGAAAAGCTTATGTGAAATCACAGCAGCAAAGTACTGCAGCAGGGAACAGCAAAAGTGGTGTAAAAAGCTTATTTACAAGATACTGTTGCAGGCCGTTCAACTCATATTAACACTTTGTTCATGTTCGTACTAGTTAAAAAAAACTCTAAATCAAATAAGAAATGTTTTTAAAAGCCAATAAGACCCTTTAAAAGGTTCACACATTTTCATGGAATTAACATTACAGCTGCATCCATTAGACTGTTAAACATGAAATATCAGTAAGATTATGGCAATTACGCTAACTTGATAAAATGTAGACTTATAATACAAAACTGTGAACCTTATAACCTGTGTAGTATTGGGTCTATAATAAAAATATCTAAATAAATGAGCTGGTAGAATCTGGTTGGATGAGCAGTGGAATATTACAAACTTAAAAGAAAGAAGTCCAGTCCCCATGACGCAACTTCCATAGAAATAAATATAATTTTCAATACAAACTAATTTTAGTAAAAGTAATGCATGTTGGAAACAGCATAAGATGAAGTCATACTTGCTTAAAAGATATAATGGAGAGGACAATTGAGCAAGTGAAACTGTGGGGGGTTACCATAGTACCTGAAACACTTGGTCAATGAGTCCTTTCTGTAAATATGCCCTTCCTTTTAAGGCCAAAAACACTGGATCCTTGTCATCTTCAGGAAGCTACAAGGCAGAAGGATTATGATAAGTTCCCTCCAGAACTTTCTAGAAAGTTTCATTTAGAAAATGCCATGCATATTCAGCACAGTAAGTTGAGTATTCAGCTCTGTGTTTACATGGTCCCACCAGCTATCTTCCCATAATAAATGAGATTACAGTTGACCTTTAGCATCTTTCTCACTATGCACTGAAACGCAATACTAAAAGACTACTCTGAGTGAGTTTTTGCGTGAGCAGAGCCAGTTTGATGGCACAGGGCATTGCCATGGGCACTACTGTTGCTGTTTGCTGTTCCAGACTGCCAGCGCGGTACCTGTGAGAGGGCTTGCAGGGCCTCACTGGCGTTCTGCTCCCCACAAACCCTCAACAAGGCCTCAGTCTTGAGCAGCATCAACCTTCTGCTCGTCTCCTTATCACCAGCGCTGCACTTCAGACCTGCCAGTGTGTTCACAGCCACTTGTTTAGTAGGCGCATTCAAATATAGCAGGAAGGGACGATGAAGAGGAATGCATGAGCCTTGAGACTGCAGAGCTCCAGTACGACACACATGAACACGTACCTTGGCTACAGGACACCACGCTGTCTTGATACCGGTGCATTTTCAGCTGGGCTTGGGCCAGGCTGTACCAGCCAACAGCACAGCAACGTACACGCTTCAGTCCTAAGGCAAATTTAATAGCAGAGTATGCATTATATCAATTTTTCTGGAGTTTATTGTTTAAGTACATTACAGACTAAACATATAAGACCAGATAATTTACATACAGGTGAAAATTGTTTTCATACTGATAAAATAACGCTGCCACGTACATCAGTGTGAGGACTGCTGCTGCTGATGATGATAAAATAATAAATACACATAAATAGTGGACATATAAGAAATGATATTTTTGACAAGTCTGTTGACTTGTCCGTTTGAAGGGACAAAATCACTGCAGCAAAACCACAGGGCAAGCTGAACATTTACATCTTCTGACATGATGAGCTGTGACATTTGATAGTTTCATTTCACAGTGGTAACCGTGCTATTTGTTTGGACTTTTTCTCCCCAATTCCCCCACAATTTCAGTTCCACAAGGCAAAATCAATGTTTCCTCAATATTATGAGCTTTATATGCTGAGTTATCTTTAAGCTACAGTGAACAATATTTTCAAGTTTCTTCTCCATGTTAGTTGTTTTGTTTATTCTATTCTAATGACTAATCAGTTCCTTTGCTTTTAGCTCAAAAAATGACCTTTGGTTTGTTTTTCCATGTCATGTTTGGTCTGTAAATGTGAAATCAACTCGAACAGCCTCATACACTCATTAGAAAGTGCAGATAATGCATTGTGGCTGCAGGAATATAACCATCATATATTTTTGCACATATTGTTGCTCTAGCACTGCTAACAGAGTATTTCTGTTTTTTGATGCTGACTATGGGAGCTTCCTACAATTGTAGCTTGAGCTTTATCAATACAGTAATTTTTTCAAAGCTTTTCAAATAAATGTCATGGGTCCAATGTCCTCGCTGAGGCCCCCTAGTGGGCTGTGGATGCCCGCTTGGGAACCACTGGCAACGCAAACTGTCAGAAGGAGCTCACCCTGGGCCAGACTCCTGAGAGCCTCTTCATACTTCCTCTCCTCCAGAGCTTTCATGCCCAGGCCAATGTGGCCCAGCCCATTGTCTGCACTGGCATCCAGAAGCTTGGTGAAGCAGCTGGCAGCAGCATCACTGCAAACACCTGCCAGATAATGGCTTTGTAGTGAAGCTGAAACACTGCATGCTCTGACAGCGGGTAACCCAAAAATCGCACTCACTGGAAAAACATCATTACATCATGTTCCAGAAACTCAGGCAGTGCCTTCAAAGAACTATCAGCTCATTTCAACCGTGGGCCTCGTTCCCCACCATTGAGGAAAATGGACTTCAAGCACAGAGCACACAACCCCCGAGCGTTTACCCACAGAATCTAATGTGGTCCGATTACCTGTTCGGAAATACCACTCAGCAAGGACCTCAAGGGGGAAGGTTTCTGATGGGTACAGGGACAGCATGGCTTCACAAGCTGCCTTCATCTTCTCCTCTTCGTGCTGAAGCTGCAGGAAATGAAAGTACACTGCAGTGAGGAGCAACTCTCCCCATAGCTAAACATAACCTCAGGAGTGCTGTAGGGACAGGTTGGTAATCCACTTTAAAGTCAACTACAGATCTAGATGTACAAAGTAATTATACAGCAAATTAGTTGACACTCAAGCACTTGTTTTTAAGATACTGATATAAACACAATAATATATCTTTCACTGAAAATATATTCTGGAATTGTTCAAAGAAAAAATTAAAACAGGTGACTTTGGATACAGGAGTAATACTTTAATAAAGTGTTTTGTTTACTTTTGAAAGGCACTTAATGTAATCATTGGAGATCTTCTTGTGGTGGTCAGAAGGTGGACTGTCAGTCAGATTCATGGCATTTTCAAAAGCCGTTATCAACTGAAACAGAGTTACAGTGCACAGAGGCAATCATTATTAATGAATTCTAAACATACATCTGCACTTTAGCTGCCTTGTCTTCTTAATAGAAGAAAAACATTTTAAGAATTTTCTACAGAAATTGTGTTGTGCTCCACAGATCAGCTGGGCTTCCAGTTTGGTCCTAATGTGTGGGTAGAAGTAAATAACTGAGTACAACAGTTTCAAAGCTCAGCTACACTGCAAATGGCAACACAAAGATACTAAACTAACAAATCAGAAAGATAAGCTGGAAGCTTACAGTAAGCTCAGAAACATGGCACTGGAGGTTGGCTGCATATAAACCTACGGTGCACATAAAGTTAATACACAGGAAGACAAATCACAGAAGCAAATAATATGCACAATGAGATGGCATAACTGAACCACAACCTCAACAGATGTGAAAAAGTAAACTGGGAAACTGCTGCCCAGAAATAATGACAGCATCTACAACAAGAACCACACTAACATATCAGTCGGCCATAACTAACACAGAAGACTGTTCAGACTGCTCACTGACATGTTGATGCGTCTCATTGTCTTGTTCTTCTACACTACTGGCAAGAGACTGGATCATCTGTTCCCAAAGCTGCAGGAGCTCTGCCTTCTCCAGACCTCCCGTCCCCTCTTCCTTCAGCTGGATCAGCCTTCTCCACAACCTGGCTACCTGCAGGGAAGGACACATACTACTGCATAGAAATACAACCAAGGTAGATGTGGTCATGATTTACTGAAATACAACTAAAGTTCAAATCTATTAAATAACTGAAAATACCATAAAAAGAATGTGCAATTCAACTAATTAAGGTACAAAATTCAATATACATTTCTCTTTTTAAATATACTTCATTTTTATAAATGAAAAGCACCATGTATTAAAATAAATGTACTGTACATCACATAAATAAGCACTGCGATTATTAGTCATTATCCCACACTCCTGTACAGGATAAGCAGTTAGGTGAGTAGGTGGGTGAGTGAGTGATGGATGGATGGATGGATGGATGGATGGATGGATGGATGGATTTGTTTCTGTCTGAGAACTGGTATACTACGTGTCAGATCTGACAGATTACATAAAAAAACAGACACAAACCTGTACATAATCTTTCTCCGTAAGATAAAGGTCAATCAGTTTCTTGCCCACCTCGTAACATTTCTGCTTGTCTGAACTGACCATACAACAGAACACATGAAAAAATACAATGAGCGTGTGTCATGTTGTACCAGTCCATTTATCACATTATTGTACGATTAGCACAATGCACTCCATATTTTAGTTTCCTACCTTTCATATGCTGTGATAAGTTTCTGATAAACCTTTGGCAGCTCAGTTTTGAAGTCTCCCTGGGCACTTTTCTCATACAAACTTGCCAACCCCTAAAACAAAAATAACAGCCACAACAACAATGTCAGAACAACCTACTTGAGCCTTACTTCTGCCAAGTTACTCCCTCATACTGAATCACTGAATATTTGTAAATTTGGTCATCATATAAAATAATAAATTGCCCAGAGTTTATTCTGATGGCCAACATTTCATATAAATAAAATAAGACATTGATATGCATGTGGGCCCCGCCGCGAGCCCCACCTGCCACGCCAGAGGCTGGTCGGGTTCAAGCTCCACAGCTTTCCTGTAGGCGGTCTGGGCCTGGTCCGGCTGCTCCAGCTCGCAGGCCGCCACTCCAATGAACACCCAGGCATTGTAGTTGTTCTTGTCCAGCTTCAGGACTGCCTGAGCACCAGCACAGGTGACAGTCACATACTTTAACTGTACCACATCACTTTTAGGTATAAAAACAATGAGTCGCGAGATACGTATTCAACTGTATGCTTACAGCAGACATGCTGAGTCACATTTCATAGACAGCAGCTTTCACTTACAAGAAAGTGGGCTCAAAAGGTCTAGTGCTTTAACCATAAAAATTACTTAACTGTACTTAA
The DNA here is from genome assembly GCA_025773905.1 of Chitala chitala. Classification (NCBI taxonomy): domain Eukaryota; kingdom Metazoa; phylum Chordata; class Actinopteri; order Osteoglossiformes; family Notopteridae; genus Chitala; species Chitala chitala. Next base: position 29,460 of record JABJVR010020824.1, read on the forward strand.
CAGGTATCGCAAAAAAAATTTAACACTGATGTCTTCAAATACAATTAAAATCCACGCCTCCTTATTGCTGGATATTTTATGAGCACAGTTTCAAGACGTACATACATTTTGTATTATGTATTAATGACAAGCTACACTAAGGAAAGGATCTCATACTTGAGTATGACAGTGCACTTTGGACAGAATCCCAAAGACATGTTAATTCAAGCTGCCCATAGCACCAATTAAAAAAAACAGAAAATCTGGAAAAGTGAATTCTACTATATCTTCATTACCTATCTGTGTGTTCCTAATGACAGTAAGCTGTGCTTTCTGCATGAACCAGGAAAAACAACAACTAGCCACACTGGGGTAACACAAATAAATGACTGTTTACCTTGCAATGTTTCAATGCTTCCTTGTATTCTTTGTTCTTGATAGCCTCTCTTGCATTTTTCAATGTAGTTTTCACCTCTTTAGTAGACATATTCTGTGTGGACCTACACAGAAACATACCGTTGCACACTGGAAATAAACAAAAATACTCCAACAGGCATTTGGCGGATTCACTGTAGTTTCTATTAATTTGTTTTCGTTAAAATTGTATAGTATTCATTTAAAGAGTGACTCCCAGGAGGAAAAGCATATAGAAAATGAAAGATCTCGTTAATAAGATTTTTTTTTTTCAAATCAGTGTGCTTAGTTAATAGTTACACTAACGAATGAAAAGACTGTATGCAATTTCACAGGCATTTTACATTTTCGAGTGACGTATGCCATTTCATTACTGACTAGAAACTCCATTAATACGTGGAAAGTCTTCACCGACATTTGCTGAAGCCTGCCGGCTACTCCTATCCAACCAGACACAACGTCGCCGGCCGAAATCATAAACTGAAAGTAAGAGGCTGAGATAATATTGTTGCCTCGGACTTCGTTTAGGAGCATTATTTGTAAACTAAAAGTTGCAAGCTAGCAGTACACTACAACAACCTCTACTGAGTTACTGAATTTTGTTATGACTAACCGGCTACCACTGAAATTTATAATGAGAAACACATGCATTTTTTTTACATAGTTCACTATTTTCTGGGTCGCAGTTTATCTGCTTGATTAAATCCCAATATCACAATATATAACTTAACCAAAAACCACAGTACCTTCTATTCTGTCAGCATTTGATTTCTCTCACAACTGCCACAAATCAATCCCACAATGCACAGCGAACGCCACGAAAATTAGTCACGTGACAGGAAGCGACAGTTAAACATGAAAACAAAAACAAAACTAAGCCAGGAGCGGTAGTCTTTAGTAAAGCGCTAACTAAAGTGTGCGAAGAATGTCCTGAAATAAATAATTTAGGGTAGCTGGCTAGGTTTTCCCGCCAGTTTGCATAATAGTATTAAATACATTCTTACTGCAGAAAATTTTTTTATATTTTTATTAATTTTGCAGATATATTAAATTACCAAATGTAACGTCATTGACAAAAGTTTTTGTGATAGCATTTAAAGTAAAACCATGTTTAGCATCATTTTTATTGTTCTTTGTCAAACGAATGTTTTGATTTTGTGCTTAAATTCTACACGTAACTTTAGACCTAACATCGTGATGGTGATGTCTGATGCATTTGTAAGTATTACTTTCGCCATACTTTTTCAAGTGTATTCAAAAGTGCTTTTTCCGTTTTAGATAGTATATTTGGTCTTGCAACCATTTAATCCTCACTGGAAAATGTGCTGCATCGAAAGCCAGTCTGTACAGATTTTGTACATTGTAATTGAGGATTACTAGTTAAGCACAAGTTAACACATTTTTCTTTATTCAGTATGATAGTGGACCTACGTAACGTTTGAGCTGAAGGTGAAAACTACGAGTTATTAAATTTTTCAAAATTATGGCACTGAAAATATAAGGTGTTTGTGCACAGCGTTATCTGTAATACTTTTTGTGTATTTTCTCTTAAGGACGGCAGATTAACCTTTGACCCGGGCAGCCAAGTGGTACAGTTACCTTATACTAACTACCTTAAGGAGAAAGGAACTGTCTTTCTGAATTCATACACCAATTCTCCTATTTGCTGTCCTTCTAGAGCAGGTATACTGGTGAACTTTCACTCACCAGAAGCATGCTTTTATTAATTAGCTTTGCAGGTGCTTTATTGCTTTTCAGACATTAATATTAATAATAATAATAATAGTAATATTTATTAAGGACACAGCACAGAAGGTCCATGGGTTAAAAGAAATGAGAATAAGTAGATTCAATAAAAAAGACGAGTGACTAAATAGATACATCATAGTATAAAACAATTAGAGCAAATAGAGTAATAAAAATAAGTAAAAATAAAACAATAAAATAACAAATATAAAAACCTTAGAAAAAATGTCATAAATACGAACAAAAATGCCAATGCTTCCACAACTCGGACTGAAACCTAACAGCTCAGTTTAGGATTGAATAAAGTCATAATGATTCCATTAGGAGATTCAGTCACTCTACACGTACAAGTACAGCAGAGCAAGCAGGTATGTCAAGTTCAGGAAACATCAGACTAGCGCTACAGCTGTGAGGAGCCTTCAGCAGAAATACAGTCATTGTAAGATACTGTGAGCTTCTGTACACTGGCCTTTTTATAACACTTCCACAAATGAGCAGTGTACAAGGGGGTGCAGTATGCCTTAAAAAGAAAAATGTTCACTTCTGATGAACACATACTAAATTTACGAGCTAAGACATTGGCCTGCCCATAGACTTTACAACGCTGTCTGTAGATATCCTTATCATCCGTAAGGTCATTACAAATATAATGCCCCAGATATTTATAATGTTTACAAACATCAAGGACATTCCCAGACAAGACAAAGTCAGGAAATACTGTACAGATAATTACGAGCTGCTGAAGACCTGCACTATATGGGCAGAAGATGACCAAGTTGTCCACATACATGAGATAAAATCAGGTAGTCACCAATATAGCATCCTGAGTGACAAACACTAAGGCGTATAGACAGTTCATCTATATAAATGTTAAATAATAAGGGGGACAGTATACCACCCTGATGGACACCATTACAGACCTTAAAAGAATCAGATAGTGAATCAGCCCATTTAACTTGCACATTTTGATGCATGTACCAGTATTCAAGAGCTCTCACAAGGTATTGAGGACAGCCTCTTTGTGATAATTTCTTACATAGTTTCTCATAGTTTATTCTATCAAATGCCTTAGATGCATCCAAAAATATAAAAACATTGTGGAGTTCTCCCTGTTATATTTATGTAACATTTCATTCAAGGCAAAGATGCACATGTCAGTGTCATGTTCGAATCTATAACCAAACTGATTATCAGTGGTGATGAGGTGTTGCTCGAACCTAGTCAAAAGGATCACTTCCAACACTTTGGAGAGGGACCTAGCCAGAGCTATAGGCCGGTAGTTCTCCATACTGCTCAGTTTACCTGTTTTGTCCTTAATCACAGGCACTAGCAGGACGGAGAGAATGGACTTGGGTAGAATACCATGTACCAAGAAGCCAGTGAAGCACATGGCCAGTAGAGGGCATAATTTTCTACTAGCATATTTTAAATGTTCAGTCATAACATTATCTAAACCACAAGCCTTATTATCCATCAATGTTAATAATGCGTCCTGTACCTTCAGAGGGGTCGCAACCACATCCCTATTACTCTCTATGTGCCCCACCTGAGCTGTGTCACTGTACACTGTTAAATAACTGAGAGTAGTGATCTCTCCACACCTTACAGATACTGTCTGAGCCACTTACACCATCAGTGTTAGATGATAGAAGTGTTACAATTATTAAACATTTTCACTTCCTTCCAGAAATCATTATAATTGTTATGTTGCAATTTATATGCAAACAACTCAGCCCTAAGAGTTCTCATTCGTTTTAATATAGCGAAGAGCATATTTGAAATTAGCATTAGCACGCTTTTTATATTCAAATATGAAAATGCAGGTGGAAACATTCTCTTGAATAAAGGATGAGACACATGCTAATCTATTAATATATTCATCCTCATTTTGAGGACATTCATATAGGTTATACATATTTAGGATAATAAACCTAGTGTCATTATATATAATTTCAAGACCAATAGCCCAATGAACTCCAAGCCTAATAACATTGACCATTTAACCCGCTGGCTTACTCGTGCACCACTGCACCTGTTTTCTGCAATACTGAATTGTTAATTAATTAAAACATTAATTAATGTTTTATTCCTTTTTCTTAGAATTATGTTTAAAAATTTATAAACAGATTTGTACTGTGTTCTACAGCAATGTGGAGTGGTAGATTTGTGCACGTGATGCAGTCATGGAACAATTTTAAGTGCCTGGATAATAATTATACTACATGGATGGATATTTTGCATGAAAATGGATATTACACTAAATCTTTGGGGAAGCTGGACTTCACATCAGGAGGCCATTCTGTTAGGTTAGTGCGCTGCCATTTTTTTTTAGAAAGCATCACTCTGGTCTGCACATCTGTAATACACAGCACACTCAACATTTTAACGGGAAATTATTGTATTATAATGAATCAACAAAAAGTTATTAAAATCCTTTGACCTGGGAATGAATTGATAAGGGTTAGCTCCCCTTGGTCAGTGCTGATTAGGAAAAAAAATATACCGTAGCACTACCCTTGCTCCGGAAACAATTTGCATTTATTTTTTACTTTGTTGGCCAAACTTTTCTCCATTAACAGTTGTTTCATATGTTCTTCAAATAGATCGGCTGTAGCTATATCCAAAAGGGAAAAATAAATTTAAACAAGTACGAAGTGATGTCACAACCAGGTGATAAAAGGTTAATGGTGATAGTATGTCCAGAATGAAATGTTGTGCCTACAACCATGACGATAAAATGATTAATATGTTTCTAAATAATAAGAAAATATGTCAAAAACATACCTCCCTTGAAACAGCTGAGCAAACAACTTTGTATTTGACAAGGTAAACATTATACCGAGTGGGAAGTATGTTGTGAACAAGACAATGCTTTCTTTGAAATTGCATCGTTCATCTTGAAAGGCAGCACACGCTGCAAAGGCTCTGTTCAACGTGCAGCCCAGCAGGAGATGGAAACACACACTTCCTTACTTGCACAATGGAAGCATAGATCTGTGATTAGTGTGCGAGGTGCCATAAATCTGCGACTATTGGTGCGATGTGCCTATTTGCAATCCCAGCAATCGGGTGGAGGCCTGGACTCGGGATGTGCCGTTTCTGTTGCGTCAGGAGGGGCGACCGGTGACTGACCTAACGGGCAATGCCTCTACACTGAGGATTATGACCAAGGACTGGAAGGCAACAAAGAGCGCTACCCATTGGCTGCGCCACAGTGCTGTGTCACTCACCCAGCCTTTTGCCTTGTACCTCGGTCTCAATCTGCCTCACCCTTACCCTACGAAGTCTCTGGGCCCAAATGCTGGGGGGTCCACTTTCCGCACCTCCCCCTATTGGCTCAAAAAGGTAAGTGTTGCCAAATAACTAATTTTGCTTTTCTAGTTTTTCTGTATTGTGGTAAACACTTTGTGAGTTTTGCCACAGATTTACACAGTATTACAAATTTTCAGTCACTGCAATTTTATTAGAATTTTCCATCAAATTTGGAAAAAGACCCAAACATCTAATACATCAGGTTTAAAGAACAAGTGCTTTCACTTTTAATGGCATGACACTTTCATATTCCTCACTTAGGTGAAGAAAGCTGAGGTTATTCATGTGAAGCAGGTCTTCTTGTTCTCACTTGCCAGGTGTCTCGTGAACACATCACCGTTCCTAGATGGCTGGACTTCAAAGAGATGCACCCTGTTGACTATTACTCCACCGTCACCAAGAACTGCAGCAGTGAATTCACGGAGGCGGAGGTCGTAGACATCCGAGCTTTCTACTATGCCATGTGCGCTGAAGCAGATGCCATGCTGGGTGAGAAGCTTAATAACGTAGGATTTCTCCAAGTGTTAAAGACTGAAAGTCTGTCACTAACATGATTCACAGGTGTTTTTCCTCACATTTTCTGCTCATCTGCTCATATTTGCTGTAGTGAGGGTAGCACTAATTAGGTCATTACCAAGATGATGTTTTAACTGAGCTTTGAATGCCACCCAGGCATATATTGCATTTCCTCACAGAACACTCCCTTTCAACTGTTACTCCACACACAAAATGTAAACATGTCTGGGATTATATTGTGTAGAGATAGGCGTGAATATTATGTTTTACAGACATTATTCCCCTACTTGTCACATGCGTGCATTAAATTATTTGTATATTGTATTTTGTTGTGGTGGTTACGTAAGTCCCCCGGAATGGTTATGGGGTTTTAGGGGGATGTTTTCCTGTCGTATTGTGTTTGGGTGGACTGAATTAAAGTTTATGTGAGGGCAGCAACAGATAAGCTTATTCCGAGTAAACACATAAGCCAGTTTACCTTTTACAGACATGTATTAGCAGAAATGGTCACGTGTGCCATTATGGCCATGTGGTGTGTATGTTCAGGCGAGGTGGTGTCCGCCCTGTCAGACTCCGGCCTGCTCTCCACTACGCTCCTCATCTTCACCTCGGACCATGGGGAGCTCGCCATGGAACACAGGCAGTTCTACAAAATGTCCATGTTTGAAGGAAGTTCCCACATCGCACTGCTCATCGCAGGACCGGGGGTGAAGGCTGGCCTGCAGGTGCAGCACCCCGTGTCGCTGGTGGACATCTACCCCACCATCCTGGGTAAGAGGAATCAGTGCCGTGTTATACACTGCCAGGCCAATGCCAGCCAGGTACCAGTGGTGCGTCGGATCCTCTGGCAAGTTAGACTGTGTATGTGAGTGTGTGTTTATATACTATATATATAATATATTTGAATAATAAGGTAGTTCATTATGTCTTTGGATCAATATTTCTTTCCAGCCAGTGAGAGGTGATGTGAATAATGTGATTCAGCTAAAAAACTGAATCTTGTGAGCAAAAAAAAAGAAAAAAAAAAAAACTTAAATACTCAGGTAATTAAATTTGTGACTTTGTGTTTGTTACATAAAGAGTATTTAGCTGGGTGTATCCCCGTAAGATGTAAATTAAATGCATTCTTCACGTTATAGCTATGAGCTCCATCATGTTATGTGTTCCTGCTGTCTTGTGGCTTGTGGATACAGGATCTTATGTTTACCGTATGTGTACAGAACTGATCGGAGTCCCTGCACCAGCCAACCTGAGTGGCCATTCTCTCTTGCCCCTGCTGTACCAAAGCCCCGCCTCAGGTGCTAAGCACCGTCCAGACTGGGTGCTGAGCGAGTACCATGGTTGTGATGCCAATGCTTCCATGTACATGCTTAGGACGAGCCAGTGGAAGTACATCGCCTACGCTGACGGTCTCAGTGTCCCCCCTCAGCTTTTTGGTATGATTCAATGCAGAAGCACAGCTTTAAATGCACTTGGTGACATTTAAATGTACAGAACATGAACAGCACACATACTAACACCCTCGGAAAGAGGCCCCCAGGAAATTATTTTGTTCCTGCACAGTTTAATGACCAACACGAAGCAGTATGAGTTTGATATTTTACTCACAGGTATATTGTAAGGAAGTTCACAGGTTGACCTTCAAATTAAATTAACTATTTGTACGTGAAAGACAGTTACCTGTACACAGCAGATCAAGTCTTTCCTTGCTCAGAAATCAAGAAACAGTGTCTGACAGGGACACAGTATAAATCAAAGTACAGACCACATTTTTATATATATTTAAGTACTCTTTTTGTGACACTAAGTTTTATTTTTATGTGCATTCAGAGAAAATAAAAATTTAATCCATATCCTAACAGGGCTCACTTCATTGAGGTACAATAGAATAGCTTGGAAGATGCATAAGGCACAAATACAGTATAGAACACTGCACACCCCTTACATTGGAATGATATAAAGTAACACAATAATAGAATAAAAATCTTTGGTCATAACGATTCATAGACAGACATTAGAACTATAGGCTACATCTGGCCCCAGGGTTATCTGGAATGCCTAGTGAATATTCAGTCAAGCAAAGTAACAAAGAAAAGGAGGCAATTTATAAGAGGGAAATTACTTTTTTCTGCCTCTGAGTCATATGTAGTATTATTCAGTTATAGCCTACAGCATTATTCAGTCCTCAGAGAAGTCGATATTGATCAGTCCCCCTATCAGTTGTTTCAGCTTTGATGCAACAGGTGAGCATGGTTGTACTGGCAATCTGCCACCTGGACATTTTATGTAAAAATAACCTTCGTGAGAAGGAACCGTCTACAAAAACACAGGTGGAAATTAATTGTCAGAAAACTATTAAGAGAATTGTTGACATGACTCATGAATGACAGAACTGGCAAGAACCTGACAATGAAATAGAGCGATGGCATATGATTAGTGAAAGAAATTGGTTGGGGGCTACTAGAAATAGGATGCATAAGAAGGTATTAAAAGAATAAAAAAATGTTTGGCAGCAGGCAAGACCCTCATTAGCCTTTGCTTCAGTGGATATGCACTAGCACGTGCAGGGAAATGACACGTATCACGATAATGAAAAACATTCTGTAGATTTCTGAATCAGGTTTACACTTGCAAGTGAGACTTACTGTAACAAATGAAAAAACATGTTCCCTGTCTGTGCTTTTCCTTTTTTTTGTACAGACCTCTCTGCTGACAAAGAGGAGCTTACCAACGTAGCGCTTCATTTCCCAGTGTTGTGCCAGCATCTGGACAGGCGTCTGCGCTCCATAGTAGACTACCCTGCCGTTTCTCGGGCTGTACGCCTCTACAACAAGCAGCAGTTCAGCGCCTGGAGGAGCAGCCTCGGAGACAGCTACAGCAGTGTCATTGCTAACCTCCGATGGTATGTGGACTGGAAGAAGGACGCAAAGCTTTATGAAGCAGTTATTGACGATTGGCTTAATGGGCCCAATTGAGCTGGGTCTTTGCAGATGAACTACCGTAATGCGTTGCTAGACGTACTCCAGCCCATCTGAAATGTATTACTGGTTTTCACCACTAGGTGGCAACAGTTTATGATGTTCAGAAACATTGATCAATGCTTTTTCATTTTACTGTATAAAAATGTGTATATTTTCAATATAAATAAATCAGTTTGGTTTTATCAAATATGTCATCTAATGCTGACATAATTGTTTTTTCACATCATTACTACCAGCTGTTTATTGATATGCTTAAAATAGCCTATAATCATACAGTGCCAGCCTAGTCAGTGTCCTTAGCAGGATCGGCAGACCACCCCTACTTTTAATGCTGACAATATAAAGAGTATACCTACCACTCCAAACCATTAGGTCACTGATAGGTACCACTTAAGCACATTATATCTGAATATACCAGCATACGTATTACTAGCTTACAAATTCATTACATCTTAGTTTAATCGGAGTGATCATTTTTAGAATCCCAAAACAGCCAACAACTGCACACATTTTAATGTCTTATCTGAAAGTGTA
>JABJVR010020845.1:0-16882 GCA_025773905.1 Chitala chitala
ATAGACGAGGTACCACTGAAATTTTAATTAACACTGTGATGAAGCACTAGATCCAAGTTGGTAACAATAGTTCTGTATTTCTGTAATTCCACATAGTGAAATTGCCCTTCATTTTTAGTTTTGCTTGACACTGTACCTTTCTTTGAATCGGGCCAGTTAGTGCGTTTACACTCAGCTGTGACATCCTCTGTGTTCGCTACTGACAGCAAATCAGAATGCACCCAGTTTAGAAGTTGCTTTTCCCAAACCTGCCAGACCAGCTCTCAGTCAGCAGTATGAACCTGTGCTGCCAGCAGTTAGCGTGTGCCCACGAGCAGCATGCTCCGCGCCATGCTGCTCTCTCACCCTCAGGCAGCCCGCTGTCCAAAACAGGAAAGCGTCATGTCTGATCTGGTCCCATTGGGCTTCCTGGAGCCAGTGAAAGAGCAGGAGAGAGCTCACGACAGCCCACCCCAGCAACACTTTGAGTTCGCCCCACCCTCCTGTTTGCCCACAAATTTTTCTGCTTGATTCTTTCAGGTGACTGGATATTTTTAGAAGGAATTTGGATTAAGCATTTTCCTCAGGCTTCCAAGTGCAGGACTCTGAATGGCTCTTGTAATTCCCGTACTTGCAACCTTTTGGTCACCTTTGAACCCACCCATATCTGTTTCAGCTCTCTGGTGGAGCCTACTGTCACTTGGACACAGATCCACACTGTGTGACTTTTCGTCAGAAGTGGCTCTGCACATTCGGAAAGCTGGTCACGGTTTGTTGTAGGTGTTTTCCACTGTATGAAAGCATGACTGCATTCTTCCACCACACCCTGCTCTACTGAGCTACAGGTGAAGAAAAAAACATGAGAGAACTGGTAAAACAGCAGTCAAACAGTTTCCAGTTTTTCACCATAGCAAGTCTTGAGTTTTGGTACTGGAATTTCCATATATGGACTGATTTCCTGACAACAACATTTATCAGCAAAAGGATACCACAGTATCTCTTTTTTTTTTTTATTTCGAATTTTCATTGTAAAAGATCTTGGCTTTTGATACTCAAAATTTGGTATCTAAACCAACACGTCACTACAACAGAATATGTTCAAAGCATGCCCAAAAAAATTGCAACATCACGGGAGTGGAAGTAACACACTTAGTGTACCTTTTGATCTTTCTGGAAGACTTCCTGTCTCATGTTTGCTCTCTAACTTACTAACATAAAAAACGATCCACCCACCAGAATTCACAACCACTTCTTATTCACTCAGTACGGTAACGGTTTATTACAGTAAATGTCTTGTTTAATTAAATTAGCTATTTGTGTGGCAGAGTGTGGTAGAAACAACTGGTAGTCAGGACAAGATTCTGATTAGTCCTCAAAGGGGAAGACTTGGGTCTTTAGCTCAGTGGGTTAATTGTCTAGTGTGTTAGTTCTGCTTGGCATAATTATCTGCCTGTGGGTAACCATGCCCACTTGTTACCTAGCTTGTAATCTGTTCCAGTGTTGTAAATGATTTCACCTGGTGAACACCATAAGGGTCCTTTTACCTCTTATCTTTTGCAGCTTATTAGCTTTGTTAGCTTGTTGTACATGTGTGGTGTTAACGGGTCTTCCTTTTGGTCCAACTGGCCTTGCTTATTAAGCATATTCATTGTCCCAGTATCATATTATACCGTTCTCCTAGTGTTCCCTGCTCTGTGTTGTTTACTTAGATCATGTTATAGTTCAAGTTCTCTTTGTCTGATTTCTATTCCTCATGTTACTTTACTTTCGTGTAGTTTGCTGGTTCTTCATGTCCCCCTTTTGTGTTTTTTCTAAATTAACTTTACATCCGCCATTAGACTTGCTTCTCCCTTGTTTCCTTGCCTGGCCACACGTTACACTTGGACTGTAAGATCCTGGGTTTCAATTTGGCTGCAGTTGTCCCTGTTATGTTTGCACTTATTGTTTTAACAAATTTCATTATTAAATGTTTGTCGCTGTATAAAAGTAACACAAAGTGAAGTAGTGCACGTAATGTTTTGCTACATACTGCATATAAACATGCCTTTTAATGACATCGTTAAATATTCGATAATTAGGTAATTTGAATTTGAAGTGTTTTAAAATCATAGGTTGATTGTTATACAGGTATTTTGTAATTTGTTTTGTGATGTTTAGAAGAATTGGCAATTGGGTTTTAAGCACATTATGTAACTAATGGAAAACATTTTTCAGTCTATTTTTTATTTGCATGCATTTTTAATGACTGATTTAGTAATGTAAACACACAGCGAAGGGTGTACTGTGAATTTATCCTTCTATTGGTCGTGGTAATTTGACAGGAGGCAGATTTTGAAAATATAGCTTCAAGCACTCATGTGATTGTGGAAAGTGCATTTGCTCACTTTAGGACAGTGCCCCCTCTGCAGACAGCCACACCCCGCAATGCCAAGATAATGAGCAGGAAACATTGGGAATCGATGGCTTCAGAAGCACAAGGGTGTCCATTTCCCCTGTCCTGATGAGCCCCCCCTGATCTTCTTGGGCTAGAAGAGCAGTGCAGCAGCAACAGAAGGTTCACCTCCCAGTGCAGCTGACCTCAGTGTGTTCCCTCTTTAATAATGCATGCCTACTGGATGTGGGCGTGGCAACGGTGGATTACATTCACCCGCAGAAAGAAACAGCCGTGCCAAACCAGATACCATCCGATCTGGAGAGCCAGTGGGGGTGGGTCTGGGGTGGGACAGGCTGGCTGGCGTGAAAAGATGGAGGTGCCTGTTGGTCTGTGGCACTGTTTGATAAAAGCAGATCTTTCACCAGAGCTGAAATGCAAAGTGTCTGCACTTCACCAGTGTCTTCCCAGAAGTCATAAGGAACTTTCTAGGATCTTTGGAATTCCTGTATATTCTCTATAAATATGCTCTCATTTGTAAGAACTAGTGTTACACAGAAGTCATGGACACAGTAGATATAACCATTATTCCTCTTCCACTCAAGTTGCGTCCAATCTGCTGTGAAGCTTGAATGTTATTCAAATATTGAATTGCAGTGTAGTAATATAAATGGCTGTATTTGGCTGTGCTGCATCCACATTCGTCCAGGCATGAGAAACTTAAAAAAAAGGGGAGAGAAGAAAATGATTTTATTCAAAATGCTTTACATCTTAAAGAACCTGGGAGAATGTGGTATTAAAATGCTCTGACTGTCAAAGGGAACCTCTTTAGAGTGGAATCTATTACACTGTTAATAACATTTCACCCAGCTGAGAATTGGTCCATGAGCCTGCCTCTTTGTCATGTATAGTATTCATATCATATCTCTGCCTGTGTTTCTGCATGTTCTTCCAAATGGAGGAAGGTGGTTTACACCCTGGGTTTTGAAGTCGTCGTTTAATCCGATCAAACGTAATCTGTTCTGAAAACAGCCAGAATCCCTCACTAATGGAACTACTCTTATTATTATTTTTTGTTAAAGCACTGACTGAAAACATGTGAGGATTAAGCACAGAAGGGCAGGTGGCAGGCCACAACAGATGTGACTAAGAGCACACGAATGTCCATAAAAGGCACACATGTTGATGCCTCATCTCACCCCGTGCTAGCCAGGCAGTTAAACATCTCGCCCTCCGGTTTACAGCCGGGGCCACAACACACACACACAGGGCCATAACTACATAACGAGCTTCCTGGAATCTGTGATCCAGTCAAACAATAATGTAACACTGCAACACGTAGGCAAATTCCAAAGGAGATTGTACTGACGGCCCTGTTTTGCATCAGATTTATTGCTTGTATCAGAGCTCAGCACTTACAAGGAAATCAGAGGAATCTGAATACCAAGTTGGTGCATGTTGCCAATGAGCCAAAGTGTGGCTGTGAAAGAAAGTAAGACAATACAATGGACTTTAGAGCAGTGCCTTGGTGCCCATCTGAAAACAGCCAGAGAACACCGAGAGGGGTTCTGCTGCCTCTGGCCTACCTAAAACACAGGTGTAAAAGCGTGGCTCTGCTTTAAGTGCTTCCTATCACCTGAAGCCCACTATGTGAATTAGTCGCATGGATAAAAACTGGAAATTCCAGTTCAGCTGCTTCTTTATAATGGTTGAAGAACCCACATTTGCATATGGGTTGAGTAAGTGTGTAATGCGTGGCTGTTTTTTCTACATTTTTTTGTTACATTCTGTATCGACCACATTCTTTTTTTATCTGTGGCACTTAATGCATACGTGTACCTTCACTGCCACACTTCCTCCTGTGGAAAGTTAAACTTGCTCTTTTACGACACACACGAGACTGCTGAGTTTTGGATCTGTATTTTCAGCCCAGGTGCCCTACAGACTCCGACTTATCAAAATGTCAAGTCCAAATACACAGATCACTCAGTTAGCTCACCTACAAGGGGCACAGACAGAAGGAAAATCAACGCGCTCAGAAGGAAACGGAAAAACGGAGGCACGCCTTTGGAGGAGAACAAATATTTACAAGCATTTTTCTTTTATACTAGATTCCAACAGAATGTGACACGCGCCAACAAAAGGGCAACGTGCTGAACCTTGGGCACGAAGACAGAGAGAGAGCGAGAGAGAGACAGACAGACAGAATGGAGAGAGATCAAAAATGGGAAGATCAAACACACCAGTAGTGCTGCCACGGTGACAGCAGCATGAGGAAGGGAATGCAGTCCTCCTCCTTCCCAGAGTGCAGGAGGCACAAGCACTCAGTGCCATAACCCCTCTCATCACCCTCTTGTAGTTACACACACAAAACGTGAAAGACAACAAGTCGCCAAGTCCCTGTGACATCACCGCGAGTTGCCAAGTTCCCAGAAGGCCTCTGATGTAGGAACATAAGGAAATGCAAGGATCAATAGACACTACCTATATGGCCTTAATGGAGGTTAATGACTACTTTTATAGCATCATCCTGTTATTGGTCGACTATTGATGGTGTGGCATGAATCAGACCGCAGCACATTATCGATAAGTCACGAGGTCACTAGCCTGTTTCCTCAGAACTGAGGTATTACAGTTTCATTGCTGAAAGAAAGGTTTCCTTCAATATTAAAATACATTTATTGTTTTCTGTTATAATGTTTAGAGTTGCAACAACCATTGAGAATGTAGTTAACATGCGGGAGCAGTGTAAACCCCAGAAGTGGATTTCCCCTCTTGGGCAAGTATTGAGGTAAAGGCTGCTTTTGTTCTGATGATCATTTCTGTGGCAGGGGGGAGTCGGCAAATAAAGACATTTTGAATCAGGACACCAGCAGTGAGGCATAAGAATGTACAAACGCCCCATGCCACCTGGGCCGGCTCTGAGTGAAGTACTCAGGTGCTTCAATGACCAGCCCTGTCATTAAGCTCATCTCCTCAGTTCAGCACTCTTCCGCACTTTTCTGCTTACTTTTGTCCATGTTGATCTGCACAGAAAGAGGTCCTTCTACATTGCTGCCAACAGTTTTAAAACGTTTTTTGGAGGCTTGACGGTGGTCGCGGGGAGGCTTGTGTGTGTCGAGGTAGCAATGCGTGACATAATTAAAACAAGCAACGAAAGCAAATGACAGTGTGTTACACGGGAGCTGAGCTCAGCTGAGCGCACGCCTGATTTGATTGTTGTTTGTTTATGCAAATTCTCCCCCCAGCATATTATGTGGTTCCCATTCGGTGGTTAGGAACAAGGAAGATTTCAGTTATTCCCCGATTTACACTGACTTTCAAAACTAAGTACACAAAATTAATTGATGATTTCAATGTAAGACTGCAGGGTACCTGTTGAAATTCACCAAGTCACTGTTGTAAGGAATTAAAGTCGGTCCATCTTTGTTTTAATACTACACATATATTCAAAATACTCTGCATGAACCATTTTTATGCGGCTTTTAAAATACAAGCTTAGCGAACGATACACTTTCCGTAGCTTGAATTTTCACGAAAATGCTTTTCTGTTTAATGTTACCTTCATTCACAATGCCTTTTGAAATGAAATGGCAGTTCTGCGCTTGGATCATTAGAAGCGTGATTCGTGTTTGTTAGAAGGTAAAAACGACACTTAGCGTTGAAGTGGCTGTGTCGAGGTTGACAACAGTATCTTACATTGGTTACTTACCAGAATGCACTCACTGTCGCTCTCAAGTCAGCTTCTCATTTTAATACGGAAAAAAACTTTTTAAAGTCACCATTATAACCTTACGTGTAATTTTCCGAGTTACTGTAGCGAGTGCGGCATTACTTGTGTACTTTTTGCAACGTGGATAGCCCACCTGAGGCTCATGGAGAGTGACAGACTGTAACACTCTTCTGGGGAAGAAATTACACGAATGAGCAACGAATTAGCTGTCGATCAAACGATCTCTTTCACAGGCTACGCTGGGCACTCGTAGGACCGGAGACCGGTTTTAATTTTGTCTTCGCTCTCGGTGGCCTTATTAAAGTCAAATCACTAGTCGGGTGGTCTGAATCAGTCTGTAACTTACAGATGTCTATGATATCTTTTGGAGTATGACAGCTCTTGTGACTTTGTGGTTTCAAAATGTGGATTTTTCAAACAGCGTTATTGTGCCTAAGACCGAAATATGTATATATAAACTGTGCAATGCATGTAAAGCCTCTCAAAATACTTCCATGTATTCGTAAAGTAATCCTTAGATTTAGCTACAATGAGCAAATGATCGAGTGAATACCTGACAGGTGACACGGCAGTTGAAGGTAAATGCTCCGACAGGTAGGTGCTACTACTGTCCTGTCAGATTTAGGTAGTTTAGCTGTTACCAGACTAATTGCTCACAGCACATTCCCTGTTTTCATGTCACTGTCAGAGCAGAGCATGGCTGAACAGTGACGTCCGGGTGAGCTGTGTGTTTTACAGCACTCGTGTCAGTTCCTTTCAGCATCATGCGTTCCTCTCTGGTCACTTTGACCTTTAGAAGAAGACACACTTCAGTTCTCTCGTTTTCTGTCTATTTACTGTTTCTCTCTGTTCATCCCCACTCCTTTAACCTGCTGAAGTTCTGCCTGACTTTATATAAATGTTTGTCTCGACAGGCTGCATCAACCTTCCCCCGCCCCAACCATGTTTATCGTTTCATTTCATTCTTCTACCCCTCCTGTGCTCCACTCCTCGGTCTGAACATAACCCAGGCTCTGTGGTGCATATTAAAGAACACATTGCTGGCTGTCTTTCCTGTCATGTGTGACCAATTAGATAGATTCCTGTCAAGACTGGCACTCTACACAAATGGTGGGGCTCCGCCTTTAATCACAGAAGCAGCCCAGCCCGTGTGCAGGGAGGGGTTGTTGGGGTGGTGGTAATTTAGTGCCCGAGCCTCCCCATGCTGGTGCTGCATTGCTCCGGAGTGGCCTCACCTTGTTTGGGAGAGTTAGTTTTGTAGCTTTGCAGCATCAATGCATGACACGGGGAAACTTAGGCATCATAATCTCTCGCTTATTAATGAGGTGGTGAGCTAGTTGGCTTAAACATGCTTGTCTCCATTAATGTCCTCTGTATAAGCATGATCCAGGAATGTTGTTATAAGGGTATTGTTTGCCAAGCTACAAGATGTCTGGCCCATCTAGTAGTTAGCACGGCCTTCTGAACTTCCTGCAGTAAGAGTGATGTGTCTATTATTTCTGTACTGGAGTTGTGTGGTTGTAAGCTTTATGGAGTCCTGTGTTACCACTGCTGTTCCATTGTCAGAGCGATGCTGGAGGAAGGGGTGAAATTTCATTCTTTCTCAATAAGTGTTTCAGGGCTCAGTCTGTCCAGACAGGTTTTAGTTCCTGAAATGCGACTGGAAACACTGTGGCTTTATGCGGTTTTATTTATAAATTTTTTTTTCCATTTCTTTTATTTGCTTATATGCATTTTTGACACGAGTTTCCTCCCTGTGAGCTGCTCCAGAATTCTGAACCAATGAAGACTTTACATTTGCTCTGTCAGGTGCGTTTGTTCCCCGCTTATATTGAATAAAAAGAAAATCCACTTAGCATGCAGACAGTTTCTGTACTAAATTAAAAGTCAGAACATGTATGCACACAAACACATGCACTCACACCTGCATACACACACATACACACACACACACACACACCTGCATATATACATGTGCATGCACACACACCTGCATACACACACACAGTCTTCTCGTGGATTCCATCTTTGGACCCTCATTGTCATTTCACCTTTGCATCCTAAATGGCGAAGTCAGACTTTTTAAAAGCTAAAATCAAAGGTGTATAAAATGCTTTAAAAGAAGCCCCAGTGTGCATTTCCTTTCCTGACGCTTTGAGGCAGACGCGATTGAAGCTGTGACGTCCTTTTGAGCCGGGAGCAATAATGAAAAGCTCTCCCGCAGCTGCTGAGAGTGGCACCCAGATGCAGCCGGAACCTTCCAAGGCCAGCTCTTTTTTATGGGGTGTTTAATGAAGGAGGGATGGTGGACCCAGCCAGGGTGTGAGGGGGAGGAGGCAGCAGGGCTCCCCGGCACTGGCCTTAAATAGCTGACTCAGGTGGAAAAACATAATGAGACGCCATTCACAGTGGCAGAGTTATGGCTGGGTTTGAAGACCAGGGTTCTATCCATGTGGACAGGCCCTTAGAAACACGGGACAGCATGTGACCTTTTCCCCACCCTTCCTCATTATTTTCAGTATGTTCAGTGAGTCAACGTGCTCAGGTCTGTGAGAAGGTGACCATGGTAGTTGCTTGGCGGCCAGGGTGGGGCACCTGGCGGGTCTGCAGAGGGACACGCAGGCACAGCTGCTGGCCCATTTGTTTGTGTGGTGGCGAGTGCGTTGAGCTTCTGACATCTCGCTCGGTTTCTGTCTGTGAACACGCTTACGTGTGCTCACTTACCGTTCTGTGTTAACACACACGCCTCCACATCCTCTGCACAGCCAAGTGTGCGTGCTTGCAGTGATACTCTGACTGTGCATTACTTCCATGTTTGTGCAGTTTTCTCTGCATCTATTCCTTCTTGTGTTGACAGAAGGCCAGAGAGGCAGGCAGGAAAGTGTTTATTTCACACATGCCAACGTTGACCTTAAATGTACCCGCAGAGATCCCAGAATCTGTTCTGGAGGTACAAATAGTACAGGATTAGGACGGGTGATGTTCTGAGCTTTTCTTTCTGTCCAAGTCATCAAATGTTAAATATTGACTGAAACTGAATCCTGGTCCAATATTGGTTTATTTTCGCAGTGCAGTTGTACAGTGCACAATGTGTGTTAAATTTGTAAAAGTAATCCAATTTACATGTGATATGCTTGAGAACCAAATAGCTCCAAATTAAGAAAAAGCAGCTTTCCCTATGTGGTTATTTCTTTTAAAAAAGTGTTTAAACATACAAACCTTGTACACAGTTTATTCTCAGTTTATTGTATTTCATTGTGTTTCATTGTGTATTTAGGCTGTGTGTTAAGATTGTCTTGTGGAATTTAGGTTGCATAATTAATTTGTGACATTTTTTTTTTAATTATAAAATGCTCAGACAGCTTGGAATGTACCAGCAGGTTGTGAACAGTGATCACATTCAGTCACATTGTCACATGTGCAATAATAATTGATACAAATTATAATGGGATTTTGTAAACTTTTTTCCTACTAACCATGATGGCTTTGCAGTTTCACTCTATAGGCCAGGAATGCCCAGTCACGGTCTGTTTTGTTTCAGCCAATTTCTGCTGTTAATTGAACCTTAACATCAATAACCATTACTGACTTTTTTGTATAATTGTTTTATATATATATATATATATATATAAATTGTGTCACTCCATTCATTCATTTTCCAAAAAACTGAATCCTGTTAAGGGTCATGGGAAGCCTGCAGCCCAACCCAGGAGACATAGGGTGCAGGGCAGGGCAGGGCAGGGCAGGGCAGGACACACACACACACACACACACACACACACACTCACTATGGGCAATTTGAAGATACCAGTCAACCTAACCTGCATGTCTTTGGACTGTGGGAGGAAACTGGAGAACTCCCACCAAGCACAGGGAGAACATGCAAACTCCACACACACAGACCCAAGGCAGGAATCGAGCCCCAGGCCCAAAGATAGTGCTAACCACCATGCCACCGTGCCGCCTGTTTTTCAATCCAGAAATTCTGAACAAGCTGAACAATTATGATATTCTTTGATCTTTTAATCAGTTTTTTTGTTAATGATCATTTAAGTCCTTAAACATTCTTTGTCATTGGTAGCTGTTTCTGCTGTTCATTTATTATTACAATTTGAATGCAATTAATTAGTCCTGGTTTAAATTAACCACCATGCTAAATTATCCAGACAATTTGTACTCTGATTCTGCGGTTAGAGAAACATTGTAATGTGTGATTTATAAATTTGTTGCAGATCTGGAAGCACAAGATTCTCACATGTAACTTTCTTTGTTATTTTTACTCAAATAATTAAGACAACTAAGTGCAGACATATGCAAATGATCAGGAGAATACAGAGAACGAAGTATGTAATTGATATTTAATTGAGACAATTGTCAAATTAAAATGACTGAATGGTTGGGGAAAAAAAACGTGCACCCACTGCAGCCCTCTTGGACTGTGATTGGACACCCCTGTTCTATAGACATTTACTCAGACCTCTAATGTGAAAATATGTCTCAATGCTGCTCTTTGTGGATAATATCCATCTACTGTACATCAGCTCCACTACTGCCAGTCTAAGTAGATGTTAGTGAGGTAAAATTATGGAAATTATGCTGGTCTTAATATAGATGGTCTTGATCAATTAAAATATGCTTTAATAGGCTCTGATATCGATAGAGATCTTGCACATCAAATCCAGTTACCTTGGGCTTAAGACGAAGAATACAGCCACAGGATGGGATTGACTTGTATGTGTGTTTCTGTGTGTGTTCTCAGGCTCCTCGTATTACGACAACGTGCGACCGCTGGCCTACCCTGACTCAGATGCTGTGCTCATCTGCTTTGATATCAGCCGACCGGAGACGATGGACAGTGTGATAAAGAAGGTCAGTGCTCGCCGTGCTGTGGGTGCCGTGCCGGCCGCGTCGCTCTGCCTCCACACACACCTCTGCCGCTGTGAGCAGCTGCTGTAACGAGAAACAACAACCACATGTTTATATTCTCACAGTTGTAACTACACTGAATTCCAATTTCAAATACCAGGCATTGTGCTTATTTTAACTATATTCCTAAAACAGTTTTGATCCTATGGTCCTTTACTAGGGCTTCCAGGTTGCACAGGTTTGTTTGCTTCTCTGGAAGTGAAAGCACAAAGAAACAGTGGCAGGACGCATCAGCTCCTGGTGCAGAATGAGCTCAAGCATGAATTAAATTGCGGTTCAACACGTCTCTCACACTGCTTTTGTGTTTAAAATGTCTTCATTCATTATGTAAAATGCAGCTTGACTGTATCTCCCCCATTTTTGTTCCTGGTTTATTGGTAGCTCTATTCAGGATGTGAAATGAGTGACAATGTGCACCGTGGGTAACGGACGATGGTGTGAGGGTCACGCTGCATGCTTGCTCTTGATGTAAACACTGCCAGCACAAAGTATTTGCTGTTAAACAGGACAAAATAAATGCATAAATGAAATAGGTACACATGGTCGTGCTATACCGTGTTGGGTTTTCATGACGTTACTCGTAAGCATAAACAACGCAATATTAGGTGATGTCAGTTATGCTTCCATATCAAATTTAAGCATCTGTGATGAAGGGGATACAGTGCACTCCACCTATAAGCATGCCGTTACAAGTACGATGCGTTCATATGCACATTGTACATATCTAATTATGATTGAATTCAGGCTGTTTTAAATGCCCGTTATAAGCACCAGATATGATTACATTAAAGGTCCAGCTATAAGCAGGCATGATTTTGCACATTACCTTGCCTGTCTGTCTCTGCCTATAAGCACGAATGCCAGTAGCCAATAGTAAGTCGACTTCATGCAATGCATAGATCAACAATGACTAATGACATCACTCACTTTAGCGAAGTCTCTGGACACCTGCAGTTTTTGGTACCGTTTAAGGCTAAATAATAGCGTTGTGAAGTGGCTGCAAGGCACTGTTCTTAGCTAAATGTTTTAATATTCTAAAGAGGCCAGACAGTAAAGAGAGAAATATTTGGAGTGGTATCGTGTTACAGCATTCACTCAAAAAGCATAAATGCTAATTTCAACCAATGCTATGGATTGTCGGTGTTGTGTTATTTAATGGACATAAAGCAAATCTGGATGAAGTACATTATAAGCAAATAATAATAAGCACAATGTTTTCCAGAAGGCAATGAAAGACGTTTTCTATTAGGTTTAGCCTAGAAACGTTAAGACAACAACTACTGTATCTCCTATAATGATGTTCATTAAACATTTTATTGTGCATTCTGTGCACTTGAACATGTCATCGTTTATGCTAGATCCACAGTTTGAGTTGACCAAGGCAAAGGTGATGAAGGGAAAAGGTAAACGGAACTTTTCTGTTTGAGCATGTGTCTATCAGCTTGCTAGACCCGGGTACGTTTATAAGCATGCTACAGTTATAAGCACAATAAGTATCGGTCTGGAGGGTGTCCATAGAAACTCAGGATACTGCATAGGAACCTTAATATACCCTCTTTCATAAGTCCCTTCATGGGTTTCACTGTTTCCCAATGCTGTAAGAATCATGGTGAACTTAGCAGTAAAAATTATAAGAAGTAGCTGGACAAATAGACAAATCTATTGTCCCAGTCTGTTGAACCCACTATTTGTTTGCGTGTGCGTGTGTGTGTGTGTGTGTGTGTGTGTGTGTGTGAGTAGAAGCTCTGCAGCATTCACTGTTTGCTCGCAGCCTGGGCTCCACGTGTGCCCTGCACTCCCTGACACAGTGAACCCGCTAATCATGCTCCTTAGTGCCAATGTGCTAAATGCCTTCCCATCACACACTGGTGACGTGCATTGTGGTAATGCCACTCAGGAACATTCTTCTTTTACACAAACCTGGCGATGCCTAGGCCTTCCTGATTTAAGCAGGGAACAGAAGTACCCCTTTTCCAAAAAATGCCAATCAGTAGTAATATACCAGAAAAGGCTACTCAGAATTTATTTGTATTTAGAATTTTTTTATTGTACCAGTCAGAAAGATGTCTCCAGACATCTCTCATTATCCTGGCAAAATTAAATACATGAAATTTGTTTATTTACAGTAATAATTTAAATATAATGATAATTAAAATATATACATAACATTTTTAAAACACACAGAAATTATTTTACTTTTACATTTAGTAGACGCCTTTGTTCAAAGCGACTTACAATGAAGTAATAGTACACGTACATGTAATAGGTACCACTGAGCTGACAGCCCACATTACATTATTTGGCAGACACTTTTATCCAAAGTGACTTCCATTTCACATACAGATTACAATGAGCTAGCGCTGGGTGTCTTGCTCAGGGACGCACCTGGTGACTGGGCTGGGATTCAGACCGGGAAACTTCTGCATCCCAGCCTGATGTTCTACCCATTGAGCCACCACGCCACATAAAATTTACATTTATTCATTTGGCGACTTACATATGGGTTACAGTGAGCTAACACTAAGTGTCTTGCTCAAGGACTGGGCTGGGATGTGAACCAGGAAACTTTTGCATCTCAGCCTGATGTTCTACCCCTAATTATAATACAATAAATTAGTTTTTAGAACTTTTTTATAATCCAGCACAACAAGCTATCTTGACTTTATTAAAGGACTGGCTGCCTATGTCTTAGATATGATTTAAAGTGGTGCTTCAGTACCCCACATGGCTAAAATCAGCTTTTAAAACAGAGTCATCTAAAACCTGTGCAGTGCTAAAGGATGCGCCCCACGAAACACCTGACACTTGTTGGACACATGCTCAAACAGAAAGGTTCCGTTTACCTTTTCCCTTCATCACCTTTGCCTTGGTCAACTCAAACTATGGATCTAGCATCCTGCACAAACGTGCTACGTGTCCCCATACACCTTGCGCATACCCAGAGTCCCAAAAGATATGTTCAATGGTCTTGTCATCTGAACAATTGGATCTAGGGCAGCCTGGGTGCCTGGTGAGCTTATGTTTATGCAGGACATCTCTAACTGGACACTTGCAGTAAATGCATTGCCAGTTCAGGCCCTCCAGCCAGTGAATCAAGCCCTTATCTTCAACCCTGGTCCAAAAGTCCTCCAAGCCCAAGCCAGCATGAGACCCGCTCCGCTCTAGCATGGCCTTGTACAAGATGCCGTGCTTGGACAAGACTTCTGGTTGTGAAGGCCTAATGGAGGAGAGACTTGCTCCATCTCATCACATGGTGGTCTGGCAGTGTCTCTGCTTTTTGGCAGGAGTTGGACCACCCATTGACTAGCTGGCACATGGGTCAGGACAGCAACAACCGCAAAAAGTACTGATGGGGGTGCTCCAGGGGAGCCGCCAGACGTGCACAGAGCTGGGAGAAGAACAGGCAGTCTAATTTAAGAGGGAAGTCCACATACATAATTTCTCTACGCACATACTTGTACGTGCCCCCTAGATGAGATCAAACTTGTCTCTGGTTAGGCTGCGCCACGTGTTGTGGGACATGGATTAAATGTGAGTGAGGTAAAGGAGAGTAGGACGAATATCTTCTTTATGGGCTAGTACCTTATTAAGGAAGGACAGGGACCTGGCCTTCCACAGCCCCATCTTGTGTCTTGCAATGGCCAAACATTTTTCCTATCTTACTCGGGCAGCAACTCCTGCTAAGAAGTAGAGCCCCAGTACCTTTAATGGATTGTCCTCAAGGGTGAGACCTCTGGTGACATCCTTTCTGGCTTCCCAGTTGCCAAAGTACTTGACCACTGACTTGCTGTGGTTCAGCGCAGCTGTAGAGGCTAATGTGAATGCCCGAAACAAGTCCAAGGCGTGGCTGAGCAACCGGTCCGAGCACAGAAACAGTGTGGTGTCATCTGCATACTGAGCCAGTTTCACCACGTTACCGTGACTACTCGGCAGGAGTAAGCTGTCTACTCTGGGATGGGCCCTGATGGCAGCCGCTCATATAGAGTACTTAGAGGAGGGGGAGAGAAGGCACCCCTGTCTCACTCCCCTAGCCTGGGGCACCACCTCACTGAGAGTGCCATTGATAGAAGCCCGGCTTCTGAGCTCTGCATACAGCGTACGTATCCATGCTAAAAATCTGGACCCCAAACCTAGCCTGCACAAAACCCTAACCTGGAAGTGGTGGTGTAACATACCAAAAAAGGCTCCTCAAAGTTTATAGGTGAGGGTATCCAGGAACTTAGATGCCCACGGAAAAGTTCTCTGGACCTCTCAGCTTACAAATCCAAAGTCTGTAGCCACCAAATGTATAGCAGAAGGGTTCTGACCCACAACTTCCCAGAGGAGGAGTCTTTATACCTCACACTTCCCAGTGGAATGGCTCACAGAACACTTGCTGAACCCTTGAAAAAGACATTTTTATATTAGCTCTTCAGTGACTAGCTGACATTCCAGAGGAATGCTGGGAAGACCAAGAAAGGAGATAAATCACATTTCTGGTTTCTTGGGAACACCATATTGTACAACATTGCTGATGCTGCCAGAGAACATTGGTATGCAGGATTTAAATCAGGCTTCCCAAGAGACGCATCAGTGTATTTAAAGAAAAACATGCAATTTAACTCTTTTTTTGCAGCAGAAAATGTGTACTTAACCATGGATACATTTCCTTAACTGCAGATGCATCAGAAGACAAGGCACCTGCTTATGGTATATCTTCTTCCCCTAATAGTGTAATTTCTCCCTAATTAACAAAAACTGTTAAATTGCTTTCTGTCTCTCAGCAGTATTTTTGGTCAGTCTCTGGTATGTTTATCTGCTCTTATGTGGTAAATTACAATGTCAGACTCATTAGGGATCTAAAAGAAAATGACCTGATTACATGAATCCCAACTGTGCAGTGGATGAGTTTGAGGCGTGTGAGATGGCTGACTTTCCAGGGATAGAGGCTTTGACTGCACCACCTAGAAGGCAGGTGTGGTTAGCGTTGCGCCAGAGACGACACTCAGGCAATGCTGCTTGCTGTCCTGTTCCTAATGTGACATCACGAGGCTGGGGGGAGATGTATGGTGACACCACCCCTGTCACTGGCAGCCCGCCCTTCGGCACGCGACTCTTTCCTCTCGAGCTGTTCAATGTTAAACAAACAAAAAAGGCTAATGCACGGGTGTTTCAAGCATGACTTGCTGTTATTATGAAGAGAATGTTTTGTGCATGACCCAATCCGCCAAAAAAGTTAGGAAAGTATTACTGTAACATACATATTGACAATTACCTATTTTTGTTTTAGCAGGTATTTAAACCTGCCCCACCTCTCAGCCCTTGTGAAGTTTTAGATCCATGTTTCTGACAAGTTTTGAATGTTATAGTGCTAACTTTTGTCCCTATGGTCCAGATTCTGACCTGCTAGCCAGCTTCACCCCAGTCCAATCCTACCGACATTCCTCTTGCTTATTTCCCAGTGTTGTCTTCATCCCTAACAGATTCCTCTGTCTTGTGTAAGACTGGCCTAGATTATCGACCTTGATTACCGAATCATGTTTTTGACTTTTGACAAACAACTGCATAATAATGTAGCAGTTCTGCGCTTGAATGTACCCATGCCTGCCTGTGTGAGTTATTACAGGAGTGTTACACTTACACAAAATGTGATTATGTAGACTGTGCTAACATCAGTTTTGTTTTCTACTAATTTAAATGTTGTATTTCATGTTGTGTACCCACTTTATGCCCTAATCATGTAATTTGGGATGGTTTCCAGGTTCCCCGTGACCTTGAATTTTTAAAAAGTGTTTTAGGACAATAAATGAATTAGTCTGCTCAAGAGAGACAATATTGTATATTCAGGGCCTTAGCTTTTGTGTGTGTGTGTGTGTGTGTGTGTGTGTGTGTGT
>JABJVR010020845.1:16982-27235 GCA_025773905.1 Chitala chitala
TGTGTGTGTGTGTGTGTGTGTGTGTGTGTGTGTGTTTGTTTGTGTAATTATCTATTACACAGTATTTCAGAGATTGCTAGGGTAGAACATGTCTGGAACTTTTCTTTATCAAATATGGTGTGGTCTTGAAGCTGTATTCTTTTGGATGTGACACCTGAATCAAAGGTTAAAAGTCAAATATTGCAGCCGGGGTGGTTAGTTAGAACAAAGTGTAGCTGTAAAATGATTTCAGGACATTGTGGCACCCAGTGGCTAAATGTCACAGTAGTCTACACATTTAGCAAATGCTGAGACAAGGTCAATTTAGGATTTTCACTGCAACCATGCACTCTTCTGAACAGGATATTGTCTGTCTGAAAGACATAAAATGAATTACCCTATAATAAGATATTGTGAAGGTTTTTTCTGTGACAAAATGATAAAGTCACTACTCAAAAATGACATAAGTGTTCTCTGTGCAGCAGTCTCGGGCTGCTGTAACTACATTTCCAGGGTATAATTCACCATCATTCTTTCATAGTGGCCTACATCCAGGACAGCTGGAGGTTTAAAATAATGAAAACTCTGTGAAAAGAGGTGCCTCACTTTTCACTATAAGGAACCTTATTGTCTTCGGGTTACACAGACGTGTACTGTAGAACAGTGACCTTCCCTTCAGTAACATTATAATGAAGCTGTACGAAGATGAGGTCATGAAGACTAAAGTGTTCTTGCCTGCATTTTTTCTGACCCGTGTGGTCCTGTTCCACAGCCTCTTTCACTATGTCCCTGGCATTGTCTGAGATTGTCATGGCAGCTGCACACTTACTTTGTCCCCCTCTTCCTTCTTGTCCTGCTTGCAGTGGCAGGGGGAGACCCAGGAGTTCTGCCCCAATGCCAAGATTATCCTGGTGGGCTGCAAGTTGGACAAGCGCACGGACATGACCACACTGAGGGAGCTGTCTAAGCAGCGGCTCATACCTGTCACACATGAGCAGGTGAGATCTCCTTGGGTTCTACGACTAAATCATTGTCATCCCTGTCACACACAAGTGGTTGAGACCTCTTTAGTTTCTACCAGTGAACCTGTGTCATCTCTGTCAGACACAAGTAGGTGAGACCTTCTTAGGTTCTACCACTAAATCAGTATTATCCCTGTCATATGTGAGGAGGTGATGCTTCCTTAGGTTCCACCACTAAACTGATGTCATCCTCATGACATGTGAGCAGGTGACACCTCCTTAGGCTGCAGCTCTAAGTTAATAGACAGCATAAGTACTGGACAATTAAATGGCCTGGTTTCACTTACAGTAAGACCATTGGGAGACACCTCTGGTCTATGTCTGTCATACCTGGATATCTAGTTAACCTCCGAGTGGATTATAGGGGCCAATAAATTAATACAGATACATATAAAAAGGTAAATTAAAAGGATGGGTTCTGATGTATATTCAAACATTCCTGCAGTGTCTCAAATGATGTCTGACAAAATGTGACCTTCCATGGGAAACCCAGCAAAACTGACAAAAATTGAAACCCAATGTTTTTACATATTCTGATTTAGTAAAATACACACTACAGTTCAGTCGTATTTGAATTTTTGTCACTTTGGCAGGGTTTACCCATAGACAGTCACAAATACTTTTCAGTGTGATTCAGCATGTTGTAAGTCATTGTGGTATGAAGAAATGTTAATTCGTTTTGTGTGAGCTGTCTTTACCACAGGGTGTGGCTGCTTGGCCAGATTACACAAGGCACACAATCCGTCCTATTTTCGACATTTTACAGAGAAAGCAGAATGCTCACCTCTGCTCTGAGGCCTTCTTTTTTACCAATCAGCCTGGAGGTCATGATCGACTGACAAAAGCAGTGACTGATGGAGCTCACAAGTCTTTCCAGGTGTAACTTAAGTTTGACACCTTGGAAAGCACCTGAGGATCAGGCGGGCCTGCTGGTCCACAAAAGGCTGTTGTGAAGGAGACACGGAAGCAGAGTGGGCCTTAGAGTTCACATTTAAAAAAGACCACACCAGCTCGACACATGCAGCTTTAGCAAATTGCTGTTTGCTTTCACGATCACTGTCAGGCTGAGTGAACAATGGCCATTACACTCATGTTTAATCTTGTCGTCAGTGACAGCCGTCGGTCGGGGAGACATCAAACAATATTCATTGTTAGTCTTACTACAATTTATTTTCATCATGTGTGGGTGCAGGAATTTACAATAATGATGTTATTTTATTGACAGCATGAGAACGCATGGATTTGCTGCTGAAAACAATGCATTTTTTAAATTCCAAATATTTGAGGGTTTGTGAATGCAAAACAAAACAAGAACACAGCCATAGTAAAGAGCAGAATATTTTAATGCTCTGTCTTGGTGTCCCTTAGCCGTAGCAGGAGCGTTTCTTCTACAGTGTCATTAACCCTTTTCCATGCAAACTGACCCCCTGTGTGGCACTGATATCAACACAGTTAATTGGAAATCTCTGCCTGTGGAAGAAGCAAATGTTGGCATTCCAGTCAACAACTGAGGAAGATGCAGGGACATATAACAGGCCTAAAGCTAATAAGATAATCCAATAGAAACAATGTATTCGCCCTAACTAAATTATTTTTTCATAGAACCCCTTACTTCACAATATTTAATGAAAAGAAGGACTGTGGCTCCATAAAGCCACCTTTATACATTTGCAGGGTTCATTCTCAGAAATGTGACATACTGGGGGTTGCCTTGCTTTCTAATAAATTTCTAAACTTTTTGTTTGGGGCACTGTATTTGTACCATAGTTGTTGTGTTCTTGAAAGTTAATAATTAGTCCGTTTGATTTCACCATGGTTTGATAGTTTATGAGAAATCTTGACAAACTTGCAGAAAGGATGCTTGAAATGTCAGTTTTGTGAGATGACACAGGGAGCAATTTTAACAGCAGTAATTTATTTTGTGCATTCAAAGCATATCATCGTTAAGATCATAAAGAAGATATAGCTGAAAATGTTCCGAAAGCAAGATTTCAGCATCAGAATGACATCAAAAAGAATAAATCGCAAGAAAAATATACCATATGTTCAAAACACTTAATGCCCGAAAAGGAATGAAAATTTGATATGCAAACACAAACAAGGTACCCGTGCTGCTGCAGTTACACTGTTACTGCTTTTACACAGCCAGTCCCTCACACGACCCATCCCTCACACGACCCGTCCCTCACATGACCGGTCCCTCACGACCCAATAATATATCTTATGTTGAAAAAAAAATTTTGCTCTACACATAAGGCAGATGTTTTGTTAACTATTTTCTATGTCCAATTTTGACATTTTGAATGAATAAGAATGAAAATTTGTAAAATAATTGGAACACTTTTCAGACAAGTTAGTCCAATGTTTGTGTGTCACACTTTCACTGTGGAAAGTGTGTGGCCACAGCCAGGGACCCAGTTTTTGTTTGTTTGCTTCAGTTAAAAATATTCCATCCAAGATTAAGACTTTCTTCATGTTCATGTCTGAATGTAAGTTGTTTGCGTGATCCAGTGTAAGTGCAGTTTGTGTAAAAAAAAAAAAAAAAAAAAAATTTCTTAATACAGCTGATGCCCAAAAAGAGTTTGCTGTGACCTCATAACAGGTCTTGTTGAACTTAGGTCTCATCTAAAAATGAAGCCCCTTATCAGCTTCATACTGTAAAGTTTCTTCAAGGTCCATGCCACAGATCTGGGGTATGTTTCTGACAACAACCCAAAGTTATGTGAACAAATCACCTGTCCCCTTGACACCCATTTGTTTGCCTGTGACTTCAGCCAATAGGAGTTTAAGACAGCTCTGTCAAGAATAATGCGTTTTGTTTCAGATGAAATTCATTGCACAATACTTTCAGTTTTCTGTTGTGCCCACTCTGAGCGAGGCCTGCTCAGGAGAGTGGTGTAAGGCTCTTACATGGGCCAATGGAGTGTATAACTTGTGTATGTTGTGAGCAGAAGAGAAGCACCCAGGTGTCAGGAGAGGAGCTTTACATGTTGGAAGCCATTAAAATAACAGTCTGACTCAAAAAAAAAAAGATTCATGCCAAATTTTACTTGTAATAAAAACTGAGCTAAACATGTTTCCTATCATTTTTTGCTGTTTTGTTGAAGCAAGGTGAAGGATGTTTCTGGAGTATAAGAGCAGGATCACCGTTGGCACATTTTCACAGAGAAGCCCCAGCACTAATGTACCCAGCATGACTCAAATTTGATTTTTAACTTCAGCTTTAATTATTATGCTTTAATTATAAACAGAAATTTTATTACAACTTCACGTTTGTTGGGCCCATTACTGTACAGTTTAGTTATATTGCTGTAAGTTTTGCCATTATGTGTAACTGTTCACTAACACTGTGGTAGTTTGTAGGCTGAAGGAGAGAGGCACTGCTCACATAGAGTGGGTTATCAGGTTGTAGCACTTTTCCCTGTCAGCCCTGCACCACCAACCTCTTATACATTTTTCTTCATTTTGTACTTATTTGTGGTATTAAATCAGTGTTCAGGTTATGCTAGATTACGCGCTTCTGTTTTACTTTCTTGTCTGTGTAAAATTACACAGAACTGCTTTATCCAAAAGCACAACTTCATCTGTTTGTCCATTTCTTTCATGTAAATGAAAGGTCTGTAAGGTGGATGATGGTGGGAGGTTGATCTCCGTCCTTGTTGGATCTGGTTTCCCATCCACTCCCCTGACTTTGTAAGCCTCCATTTTATCCGGTTCAGCTAAGCCGCAAAAAAAGACTGAAAGCATTGATCAAATCCAGGACCCTGTGTTGGTAACTTTAGCTGGTATTCATATACCAGCAGTTTGATTGGCTGGGAAACCCGACGATCAGATCTCAGCGTGCAGGATTCTGCACTCCACGTTAATCGCACACTGTGGGTCCAGCCCCACACCAGTGAGCCTTTTCACGGTTCTCTTTGCAGAGATGGTCAGATAGCTGAAGTGAGTATAACAGTGATCTGCATTGACCCATACCTCTGCTTTCTGCTCAAGTATTCCATCAGTGGATCAGCTCTGAATATTTCATGGCTGTGTGGGGTTCACTTGCTCCACACGGCGCAATAGAACCAAGTTCCTTCAGTGTCTGTATAAACCTCGATTTACGACGAGGTGGTAGACCTACTCCGTTTGGCTGTTTCTATGCGCATGGTTATGGGTGGTGTCTCTCCATAGCCTCATCACAGAGCTTTTTATATGCATGTATGAAGGGCACAGATTCTCCGTGCCACCGTAGACTCACAAGTGCCATTTTCTTTGAGATGATGAATAACCCCCTGCTGAAACATAAAATGAGGTTAATTTTGATGGTGAATGTCGGCCATGTGAGCCACTGTAGGATTTACGAATGACAGTTGTGTTGTGTTGCTGAACGTGTGGCAAACCGTGTGAAATGCCACGCTGTGCCCTGTGTTCCTCCCCCAGGGCAGCACGCTGGCTCGGCAGATCGGAGCGGCGGCCTACACCGAGTGCACCTCCAAAGTGTCGGAGAACAGTGTGCGGGACGTCTTCCACATCGCCACTCTGGCATCGGTGGGCCGCTTGCAGAGGCCGCCACTGAAGCGCAGCAGCTCCCGCCGCGGCCTGAAGCGCATCTCTCAGCAGCCGGCCCAGCCCGAGCTCCTGGATGGCTGCCCGACCATGAGGAAGGACCGGGCCAAGAGCTGTGTGCTGATGTAGGCGGGTGGAGCTGATGAGCGGAGCTGGAGAGGCTTGTTCCACCACGCTCTATGGAGGATCTCTATTTATTCTTTTGTCTTACACCTTTTGCACTGTTATGGAAAACGAGGGGTTAAAACGGCAGGTGTGAGGACTTCTGTCAGTCCGGCCCATCGTCTACTGTTGATACAGTTCTTGGGTAGGAAAGAACACACAGGAAAGGGCGTAGGGACTTCCTGTTTTGTTGCTTTTGCTTAACTGTGGAAATAAAGCTACCATCTACTACATAGTAGTAGATGCTGCACTGATTCATGATGGCTGACGGACAGAGGAACAACATGAGGAGCTGGAGGAGGACTGGAAAGAGGAAGAATATCAGAAATTTAATTGAGCCAGAGAAAACACGCGTGCGCTAGATCTTCGCATGACATTACATGTCAGCATGTCTTGGCCGTCATTTGTTTTAGTGACTTCTGGGCAGTGTCGTCGGCAGTCATCAGTTTGTGATCAGAGAGGTAGCAACAAAGACCCTTTTAAGCGTAAAACATACCATTGTTTCCTGTTGTATAGCATATCCTGTTCTAGTAATTTATAACAAAAAGAAACTGTGATGAAATAATTGCACGAATGGAAAACAAATCAAGGGTCTGTGATGGCTTATGGAATGCAAGAGGAAGCAGAAATGTACAGTAGTCTTAGACAACATCGACAGTGTTTCAATATGTTTTCAGGTTTTTAAACCCTGCAGGACTAACTCTCTAAACCACAAGTGCTTTCAAGTTAAAGTCACTTTAAATGTCTATATGTTTTTTTATTATTTATCTGCTTTACTTTTTATTGTTTTTGAAAGGTCGGACCACCTTAAACTTGATTTGCAACCCTTTTGTTGCAAATCAAATTTTAATGGTCCGATGTTATTTGGAGGAAATATTGGTTGGGGCTGTGTGGCAGTATTCTGGGATGTATGTGTGTGATTCTGAAATAAAGCAACTAGCTCTGCTGCAGAGATGTGAAATTAACCTCAGGCCTGTACTTCTTTTGTAAGGGAATGCAGAGATGCTTTTATGACAGTGCAGGTCAGGTGTGACGTGAGGCAGTGTTGCTTTGCCCAGTTTCGATCCATTTGCACTGTGAACAACATTATGGAGTTTCATTATTTTTCAGCCGCTCTTTCTTGTTGAAGAGTGTTTACGAGCACTTCATACCTTCTTGGCTGTCCGTGTAGCTCTGACCGACCGCAAGAAATACTTGATGTACATTGACAAGTTCAGCCCTGAGTTTCACCGCTTTAAAATAAAGGCCTTTCAGAAGAAACTCTCAGCATGGGAATGTTTTCTGTTACGTTTTCCGACCTTTTGTTTGCGGCTGAGTCATGTAGGCCTGAGATGAACTAGCAGAACCATCAGGGGCCTCATTTTCTTTCAAGGAGAGTTTCTGCATTTGGTTGGTGGTCTGCTAGGCTGTGCAATATATACACAGTGTTCCCATCTACAGAGCCCCTCTCTGGAGTGGACCCCCTGCAAAGTGTGGTGTTTCCCTAAACCAGAGGTGTCCGATCACCGTCCTGGAGGGCCGTAGTGGGTGCAGGTTTTTGTTTCAGCCAATTCATTCAATTTATTTTGACCACTGTCTTAATTAAACATCAATTACATTTTTGCAGCTCTTCATTCTTCCTGATTGTTTACATTGGTCTGTGCTTCGTTTTCTTGATTTACTTGATTTTCTTGATTAGTTACCGAGAAGAAAGTTTAAAGTGAGACTTTTGTGCTTAAGGATCTGTATCAAAAATACGTAAATCACAATGTCACTCTAACTCCAGGGTCATAGTAGAAAATGTCTGGATAATTCAGCATGTTTTACTCAAACCTGTAATCATTATTTGTATTCAAATTATAATATTTAATAAAAAGCAGAAACGAGTGCCTGTGACAATGAATGCTTAATCAGAAGCAGTGACTTAAGTGATCATTAACAAGAAATTGAATAAAATATACCATAACTGTTAAATTTTACAAAGTAAGTTCAGTATTTCCTTGTCATGCTTTTTAAATTCTTATTAAAAATTAATAAGGATTATTCAAATTTCAGGATTGACACAGTAATTATACAAAAAAGTCAATGTCTAATTGACATCATGGTTCAATTAAGAGCAGAAATTGGCTGAAGCAAATCCCTGAACCCACGGAGACCCTCCAGGACTGTGATTGCCCACCCATGCTCTGCAAAGTCTGGTGTTTCCCTAAACGTTCTCCTCCTTCTGCCTGGGCTTGCCCAGCCGACTGTCTCGCACTCCACAGCCGAGTCCTTTGGGACTAGGGATAAGGTGATGTTCTTCAAGAAAGCCATGACCTGACCTCAGACAAAAGCTGGCATTAGCTTCAGGGTGCCTGGTCTTCCTTTGCGCTTCTGTCATGGGGTCTTGCTTGTCAAAACAAAAAGAAAAAAAAGATGTGTGTGAAATACAGTGTGATCTAGCAGACCTCTTACTGGCGCCACATATGATGCCCTCCTTCAGCCTCGTGTTGAACAATGAAGAGGTCAGGGCATAGAGTGGTAGGGAAGCTAGCTGAGTGCAGGGCTGAACAGACGCCTGTAGCGGGTGTGCGTGCATTAAGAGGATTAATGGCGTGGATCCTGGAGTTGGCCGAGGAAAGAGTGAGGGCTGAAAGTTACTCTCAGCATCCTCCAAGCTGCTAAGCTCTTCCTAAGCCAGCCTTCTCCCTCATATTGATCTTCAGACAAAGACTCGAGCCCCTTCCTGAACAGTTTGGCTGTGGGTAGCAGGAACTTGGAATCCTGGTCCTCAGGTTCTGTTTGGCTGGTACACCACTCTCATCTGCAAAGACCGGCAGGAATGCAGAGCCGAGATCTCTCTCATCACTGGCGCTGTAATCATTAATAGGCCCTCAAACAGAGTGTGTAGCCAAAAACCACTTTTATTTTGCATTTGTTACCCTTTATCATATTTGTATTCATATTCTCAGTGTGTATCTGCCACTCGTGGTTAAGTTCAATAGGTGCTTGTGTGATTCATTAAATTGGTTTCATACAATTGCCTTGAATATAATTAAAGGCAGCCAAAAATGTTTCTCTTGATCTGCGATGTTACATGAAACACGGCCCTGTGAGTTTCATTAATAAACTACATGAATGCTTGCAGATATGACTGACACTCAGGAATATGGGAAGTGCCATTCTCTTAGACCCAGACTTCCATTAAGTTCATTCAGAAATGACAGGTTTATTTAAGTAGAGGGCACACTCTGTCCCAGGGGAGGGGACCCCTATCCAAAAAGAATGGTACAGTCTTACAAATGCATGTTGTCTTGCTCCAGGAAACAGTCCTGCTTCCTGCTGATGACAGTGCCGGCTGTAGCTGATAACAGTCCATATGCCAAGATCCTACGCATGTAAACATTTTAATCAAGCCTGCCTTTTGGACTGAGTGCTGCCATACAGCATGGAAATACATCACACTGTTTATCCCATGTTTGACGAATTCCATACTCAGCCTGCATGGACCAAACCAGGGTCATCACACAGCTGTTTCACTGTCAGTTGAATGATCTCCCAAACACAGTGTACAGTAGTTAAGCACAAGTTTATTCGCTGCATAGCTTGAACAAGAGAGTGGTGCAAAGCATCACCAAGTACTTGTACATATGTTTATCTTGTCATCACTTAATGACTTACAGCACAGATGTGTATATTTTTACACAAGCCATCTGTGCATATGATGTGTCTCATGGCTGAGTGTGTTCTCCCCACTGTTTGTGCACTTTAGCCTTTGCTTGTATTGGTTTTTTCAAGGTCTCCCCAATCCAAAACAATGCATTTTTTATAAACAGGTGATTCAGAAATTGCCTTAGTGTGTAGAAACAAGTGTCCAGTGTTTGATTTGTACCCTATTCCAGGGTACCCCATTCCCCACGCATCCTGCTCTGTGCCCTGTGTCTCTGTCTCTCAGGTTAGGCTTCAGGCCCTCTGTAACTGTGCACTTGATATGTAGGTTGTCAAAAGGAATTAATTTATTCACTCTATCACAGCTGTGTGGTTTGTAGTATGACACAGACATTTTGAGGTGAGGTAAAATAGAGCACATTCAAGAGGCCAGAACCTCGGGCCAGTTTATCAGTGAGAGAGAAAAAAGAATGCTTCCCTAACTCAAAAATGTGCTCAAATAGCACATCAGTTTTCAGTGTAACAGTTACATACATTCATCTGGAAGACTCAGGAAAATTGTGGCTTAACATCAGTTACTTTGTTCTATACAAATAAAGGTGCTGAGTACAGCAATTTTGGGCGACCTGCAATGTAAACACTACAGCAGCCTGCTTCTTGGGATTTCATCTTCTGCTTTTCAATCAGCTGTGAGCTGTAAACCAGACCAACTGTGAGCTGTAAACCAGACCAACTGTGAGCTGTAAACCAGACCAACTGTGAGCTGTAAACCAAATCAACCGTGAGCTGTAGACCAGACCAACCGTGAGCTGTAAACCAGACCAACCGGTAACTGTAAACCAGACCAACCGTGAGCTGTAAACCAGACCAACCGGTAACTGTAAACCAGACCAACCGTGAGCTGTAAACCAGACC
>JABJVR010020845.1:27335-38938 GCA_025773905.1 Chitala chitala
AACCGTGAGCTGTAAACCAGTCCAACCGTGAGCTCTAAACCAGACCAACCGTGAACTCTAAACCAGACCAACCGTGAACTGTAAACCAGACCAACCGTGAACTGCAAACCAGACCGATTGTGAGCTGTAAACCAGACTGACTGTGAGC
This sequence comes from Chitala chitala, assembly GCA_025773905.1. Classification (NCBI taxonomy): domain Eukaryota; kingdom Metazoa; phylum Chordata; class Actinopteri; order Osteoglossiformes; family Notopteridae; genus Chitala; species Chitala chitala. The sequence goes on from JABJVR010020845.1 coordinate 27,484, forward strand.
TGTAAACCAATAACTTTAGCCCCTCATGCTGCACTATGAATGCTGTGTGGAGATCAAAAGTTACTGTCTCAATCATGCACAATTTTACAAGAATATTTTTGAGAAGACAAAGCAAGAATATGACTAATGGGAAAAGAATATCTTAAAACATTTCCCCTTTGAAATTGTTAGACCGCATTCTTTTTCTCTGAATGTTTTATGTGAATCACAATGCATCTCCGTGACAACTGCCAGCTTCTTTTGTCTTTAGCATTTTTATTGCAGTTATGTTCTGAGATTGATGTCAAACATAATAAACAAAGGGCAGAACCAAATAGGGAGTTAACAGCACAACAACTATGAAGTAAGACCTGAAACTTCACGTGGCTGCATGTGATCCTGGAGAGCTGTTTGCAGTACACAATGAAGTGAATTAGTATCATCATACACTGTACAATTATCACACTAATAATACATTTAGTAGATACATTCCACATTAATAAGTCAGATTTGCTAGTGTTAAGGTACTGCGCCTCACCTTTCTTTTCAAAAAGATTTACTGAAGGAGAGAAGAAGAAAAGTTTTCCCACAGTGCCTTACTACCAAGATGTGATGCAAAAATGTCACAGACACCTTGAAAGAATGTTAAATGCACATTAGTTGCTAACATGGAGCGTATGTAGAAAACACGCATGTTAGACAACTCTCAATTTAGCAGAGGTACCAAGAAACCTTTTTCACACAGCCTTACATACTTAAACATGTTTAAGCAATGTTACAATGTTGCTAACATGTTTGTATGTAATAGTGGTTCTACATAAGCCTCTGATGAATGTTGTCTGCTCAGTTTGTATCCTTGTTTATAAAGGATTATACCCAGCTGGTAATAAAGGTGACTTTCAAATGTTGGAGTAAAAAAATCCCAGTTCAAGACAGTCTATCCAGGACCACAGCTGGTGACCTCTAATTTACAACAGCAAAGACAATGTATATCACGCAATAGAAAATAAAACAATTCCATGGAAACGTCAAAAAATTAAACCTATGTTGCAAACTGTACTGAGTACCTACTTGTATAACTTTCTGGCTGAGGCACATAAATATTTCAAACTGTATGATTGTTCCAATTAACACAATGTGTTGCAACAATGCGCTTCTTTTGCCCCCTCCCATTACACAAAACGTATATTCATTTGTGTATCTATATCAATGTGGCAAAGTGGGGAGGGAGGGGGTACCATAACTGAGACATGAAAAACAAAGCAAGCATCACAATATCAAAAATGAATTCTTTGCAAGGTCACCTGGAGCCTATCCCAGCAGCCTAAGGCACAAAGCAGGGTACACCCTGGACAGTGTGCCCACCCATCACAGGGCACATACTAAGCACAATTTCCTACATGTCTTCAGGTTTGAGAGAGAAAACTGGAGAACACCAAACCATACACAAAGAGAACATGCAAACTCCACACATAATACACAAAGCCAGATTTGAACCCATGAACTGAGAAATATGAGGTTAAAGTGTGTGTGTGTAAATCAGAATATGTATGTTTAATTTATAATGTATTTAAGAGGTGAAAAGGTATGAGTATACATGGTAAGGTATCTTTCTTGCAGACAGGTGTTTGGTGTTTTCAGTTGCAAGTTGATTTGATTCAGTGTGCAGCATAAACTCAAATTAACGATGCAGGGGTGTCAACATTTATATGGGTTCAGTACCAAAAACTGTTGCAAATGCCAAAAATCCCAAAATATCTTGCCCCATAAACTAACAGAGCTTGAATTTTCAATCATTCTCTTGATAATTCACTTTCTCACTAACTGCTTATCCTTAACAGGGTTGCAGGTAGCCTGGAATCAATCCCATGTAGCAATGCTTGCCATGCAGACTATACCCTGGACAGGGTGCCAACCTATGTTAGGTACAGGCTAAGTTACCTCACAAAAAGATCAAATACTGTGCCATGCATATTTTGTACAGTTAAAAAAAAAAACTGATTTTTTTTTTTTATGGTGTCTGTATACAGTGTGCACAGTACATATTTTAAAATCTTTTTATCCATATTTTCTAATTCATTCACCATATTTCACAAAGTTAATTTCACTTCACAACAAATATCACACTTTACGCCACATTTCAGTACTACGATGCAGGTCAACAGAACCAATGACAATGAGGAGTAGATGCGGTTGCTGGGACACAAGGTCCTCCACTAATATGACATGCTTCACAGAGCACCACATTCAAAATTCATAACCCAGCATCATATAGTGACCTTGGGGTGCTGATTGTCAATATGCAAAGCTTGGAATGATAAACATATGTACATTACATTGCCAAAAGTATTGGGACTCCTGCCTTTACACACACATTAACTTTAATGGCATCCCAGTCTTACTCTGCAGAGTTAAACATTGAGTTGGCCCACCCTTTGCAGCTATAACAGCTTCAACTCTTCTGGAAAGGCTGTTCACAAGGTTTAGGAGTGTGTCTGTGGGAATGTTTGACCATTCTTCCAGAAACGCATTTGTGAGGTCAGACACTGATGTTTGACGAGAAGTCCTGGTTTGCAGTCTCCACTCTAACTCATCCCAAAGGTGTTCTGTCAGGTTTAGGTCAGGACTCTGTGCAGGCCAGTCAAGTTCTTCCACCCCAAGCTCGCTCATCCATGTCTTTACGGACCTTGCTTTGTGCACTGGTATGTGGTCATGTTGGAACAGGAAGGGGCCATCCCCAAACTGTTCCCACAAAGTTGGGAGCATGAAATTGTCCAAAATGTGTTGGTATGCTGACGCCTTAAAAGTTTCCTTAATTGGAACTAAGGGGCCAACCCCAACCCCTGAAAAACAACCCCACACCATAATCCACCCTCCACCAAACTTTACACTTGGCACAATGCAGTCAGGCAAGTACCATTTTCCTGGCAACCGTCAAACCCAGACACGTCTATCAGATTGTCAGACAGAGAAGCGTAATTCGTCAGTCCAGATAACATGTCTCCACTGCTCTAGAGTCCAGTGACGGCGAGTTTTATACAACTGCATCCGACACTTTGCATTGCACTTGGTGATATAACGATCAGATGCAGCTGCTTGACCACGGAAACCCATTCCATGAAGCTCTCTACACACTGTTGTTATGCAAATCTGAAGGCCACATGAAGTTTGGAGGTCTACAGCTATTGACTCTGCAGACAGTTGCCGACTTCTGTGCACTATGCGCTTCAGCATGCCCTGACCCCGCTCTGTCATTTTACGTGGCCTACCACTTCGTGGCTGAGTTTCTGTTGTTCCCAGTTACTTCCACTTTGTTATAATACCACTAACAGTTGACCATGGAATATTTAGTAGCAAGGAAATTTCACAGATGGATTTATTGCACAGGTGGTAACCTATCACGGTACCAAGCTTGAATTCAATGCACTCCTGAGAGCGACCCATTCTTTCACAAATGTTTGTAGAAGCAGTCTTCATGCGTAGGTGTTGGATTTTACACACCTGTGGCCATGGAGGCAATTGGAACACTTGAATCCAATGATTTGGAGGGGTGTCCCAATACTTTTGGCAATAAAGTGTATATTAAAGCTCTTCTCACATTTAAACAGACAGACCAAACCAGAAATTCAGTACAAAAAGTAGATGTTTCTCAGTACCTGCTGACTTTATTTTAAAATCATCCATCCATTCACTTAATTGCTTGATTAAAATCAAATAAACATTAACATATATGTAAAATAATTGTTTCATGTTACTGTAAATGTTTTTTGCACTGTTCATAATACTAGCACAACATTGATTGTGTTTATTTTCAGACCTGACCTATAAAAATTCTCATATTTTAAACCTTTATGACTCAAGACAATTTTCCTGAAGAGGCGGAGTATAATATAAATATACTGTAACGCTGGTGCCGCGACCAATGGGCAGGAGCCGGGAAGGGCAATTACGCAAGCGTTGTAAAATAGTTGTGTCCTACCCGGGGTGTGTCTGCACGTGTGAATGTACCCCTTGCCCCACTTCGTTGACGTGTGTGTCTATTTCAATCTCCCCAAGTGTCCTTGTCAGGACACGTTAATAAAAGAATTGGCTACCCTACCACTGTGTCCTGTGATGGCTAGCAACAACCGTTACCATAATAATACTCAAAATGGGTTGCTCTGGTGTGAACTTTGATCAGTTTAGAGTTAATATGGTTCTGCTATGTGAATATCCATGTGCTACAATGGAGCACGTAAACCGTCTTTCACAATGCGAAACACCACAAAACTTGCAACGACATACGTTTAAATTACACCAATTTGGGCCTATTGTCACGTACTCAGTAATTTGTTGTCATTATCAACATAACAGCGCTTCTACAAATTTCTGGTATATCAGTGTTGAACACTTCCAAAAGTGGTCCCCGAATATTATGTTAAAACTTTGAAGTAGATATAATTATCACATTAACAGCTCTTGTAGTCACGCTAATTAAAGGGGTCATTAAATGCACATTCACACTGTTACAATGTCAGGGCACATTATGACTAGATTTTTTAATTTTTTTGCAGGAATACGAACATGCGCCGTACAGCAGTGGTGCGGAAAACACTGTTTAATCACATTCGCACAATGGCCGCGTTTTTCAGCTTTCGGAGTGCTTAGCGTGACAAATGAGTAGCCGCAGTACTAACACAGTAAAGCAAAAGTGGTCCAAGAGCAAACAGGCAGCACTCTGCACCGTGCCTCATTTTGATTAGGCAGCTTGCGATCTGCACGGTTTGTTAATTTGCGCCGCTGAATAAACCGATGTCATTAACGTGTCCAGAACCCTCTGCTCCTCATTCATTTGCTGTCCACGCGGAACGTGTCCCGAATAGCTTTCGCACAGCGGACCGCGTGTCCAGTGTTCAATCTATCGTCCCCGAATCGGGCCGTAATTAGGGGGGTGCGTGAGGTGTCCAGGAACCCCGGCAGCCGTGCGGTGGCGCAGGGACAGACGGGCTCCAGGTTTGCTGAAGCATGAAGGGCGTGGTGCAGACGAAATGTTTCGTGTGACCTGAAGCGCTGTTGGGACCCAAGGGCTGAGAAGCCGAGGTGTGTGCAGAAGAGGCCATGTCATCTTCATTTTCGCTGCCAGCCCCACCCAGGCTGGCCTTTGCAAAATGGGGGTGTGCACGCTTATCAGCGTGCAGAAACTGAAGTTAATTTGCAGCGCGGCGTATTGCCAGGATAGCGGTTCCAACAGGTCTAATATTTAAAGAATTACTTTATTCATATCCTTCATTTTAATTAAAAACTTACCAGTACATTTTGCTACCACATTTCATGGACCCTACAATTTCAATGGTCATTATGCTATTCCTGAATTAATGTAAGGGTAAAGTACCTTGTTTTATGTGTTTGACCCTGGCTTGTACACCTAACAGGTTTACTGAGCTGAGCTAATTTTGTTAGTGTCGATTACAAAAACTTTCCTACTATTCACTGCAGGCTTTCTGTGAAAGTGGGTGCTTGCCTGTAACACTGCTTTTACAGATAAGTAGTTAAGCAGTGGTAGTCATAGCTAAATGGCATAGAGGCTTATGTGAATGACGGCAAACGCTGGATGATGTAATGTGTGGCTCATGATGTGGCCTGCGAATTATATGCTTCACACTCCAGGGTGAACTGTTGTGTTACGTACACCGTTACATATTGCCCAATAAGACAGCCTTAGGTTTGTTATAGTGCTGGAAAATAATTTTGTAAGCATTCTCATTGGCTGCCTTGCATTGACACAAAACATTCATGAATGGAATGTGTCACGTTGAGACAAGATCAGAAAGTGCTACTTGGTGTCTGTTATTTGTTCCAGTCATTGACTGTAATAACTATAGTTAGCTCACCTTGCTTCCTTTTTCCCACACTGCACTAAGGCCATAGCCCTGTGAGAGTGACATAATTACACTTCAGTGGAGACTAACCCATGACAGACAAAAATTTCCTTGCTAGAGGTTTTGAAAAGGCAGCAATAGCTGAGGTTAGCCACCAGCTTTAGCAGCGATTGCCTGTGACCGCATGGGTGTGAAGTGCTGCACAGAGCAGTTGTGGGGCAGATCCAGGAGCTGGAATGTGCCAGGGTAGGTTTTGTCAGGTGTCTGGTTTCAGTAGCACACAACATCAGCTCAGGAGTACAACAATGGCCTCTGAAGAGGTATTCAGGCTTTTCAGAGTGTTGGCATATGTAGCTGCTTCTAGAACCCCCTAAAAACCACCTGGACAAGGTTGTGGGTTAGGGGGGAGTCAAGGCATTTTTCTTACCAATGTGGATTACAGACTCTCAGGCACAAAGACTGCCTTCCAAATTGACTTTGGAATTATTGTAGCATCCACACATAATTTAATTTTATTGGATTTCATTTTATTGGGATTATATCCAGGTGACCCTGCGTTGTGTCAAATCATGGATGGTGCCTTGGAACTGTGTCTAGCTGAGACACCCTACACAGCAATTTGGGAGCCAAAATTCAAAGATGTTGGAGTTTGACACTGGGATAAACAATTCTACACATCTGACAAAACAAACTGTGCGTGCGCACGCTGTACATATAAAAGTTTTAGGTATTGAGTGGGGTGCATATCCCTCACTTCCCATTTACCCCTGATCTTCTCCCCCTACAAAGAAAGACACAGGATAAATATGTTTTTCTGTGACAATACAACAGGCCTTGTTTACAGATTAAGAGATGTGTCCTCACAGCCACATAAGTACTCTTCCTTCTGGTGCCTTAATCTTATGCTCATCTGCTGCATGCATTTTTCAAGCACTGTGGCTGAAAAACCTTGGTGCACTTGCAGTACCTGGGGAATGAGGAGTTACACTTAAATAATTCAGAGAAACAAAATCAGAGAACACAGAACATAGACAATCTCTAATTATGTATTCAAACTGGAAAATCTCTTCTGCCAGCTCTTCTCTGCTGGGAGAGGAAATAATGGTGCTCTTTTCATGGCACCAAGCACAAAGAAAAACACCCGATGACCTCACGTGGCAAGGCACTGAATGCTTAATGAAACACACATCCTGCACACAGAACACAAAAGGAAAAGGTGAACAGCCACTGTGTACCACATCTCATACTCCCTTACTTATTCTCTGACATGTCAAATCCTTAATAAACCTGTGTTCAGGGGTAGTTCTAGGATTTTTAAAACTGGGGTCTATAAAAGGGCCTATTTAACACACAGGCTAATGAAATGTCTTAGATCCATCAATTTTACAAACTGCTTATCCTGTGCTGGGTCATGGTGAGGACTGGAGCCTATCCCAGGTAGCTGAGGGCGGATGGGATGCCAGCCCACCACGGTATGTGTGCTACATTAACATGAAATTCTTTCTGAAGTGGCTACTGACTGACAGGAGTGGAGCACTAAAGGGGCAAACTGGATTTCAACTGGGCCCAGTGTCCCTGTGACCTCGCCCCTAGATCCACTCATGCCTGTGTCAGCCTTTTGGGTCAAGGCAGCAGCAGGCACACTCCAAAAGTCAACTTTCCCCCATTCCCTATGCTAATTATGTTGTGATGTTTGCTGTTTTACCCTCTAATTGGCCACAGAATGAAGACTGACAGTCCTCTGTACTGTTGCATTCACATGTCTTTTTTTCTCTTCACAAATATTCTGTGCTACAAAAAGAAATAACATTAGCATCATTAATCCATGGAATGGGGGAAAAAAAACTAATGTGTAAGAGTGTTTGCATAATCAGTACATTTTCTCCAGGCCATTAGTAATTGGCTGGTTTCAGTGTTAAAAGTGAGATGATGTGTGTGTGCGTGTGTGTGCGCATGTGTGCACAGCTGCTTTAGGTAACAGAAAAGAAACAGATTAATATAAATAAACACAATCAGCATGTTCATTTCTGGGAAGAGCCCAGTTTGTTTGGTTGCCTTAATGCACCCTGAATGAAAGATACAGGGCAGATGCTTGCTGGAAATACATCATTGTAGATCACAGCAACAAACAGCAAGACATTCACTGTACTTTCACAACCACACAGACTGACATGCTGCTTCTTTACAAAGAGAATCACACATGTATAAACATACTCATACACATAAGTATTGGATAGGAAAAAAAATGGGACAGAAAAAAAAAATTGCACATTAGAAAGAGAGGGGAAGAGAGGCAAGGAGGTTGATGTAGAGAGGGTAGAAATGAGCGCAGCAGGTGGTTTTGGGCATGTGGTGTGAAATACACAGGTATGCCCTAAGATGTGCACTGGATCTCCTGGACTCGCCTCAGACAGGGTCTGCTTCTACAAACTTAGACTGCAGTGCCAATATGACAACTTATGGCACTTCACAGAGCACTTTAATATAAAAGCAGTGCTAATGCTTTGTTCAGCTCTGATATTAAAGTTGTTTGAGTGAATAGTTGTTTCCTAATTTCTTGCATGTGCTCTCTACTATGTTGTGATGCTTGGTCCCTTGAATAGTGGCACTAGGATGAGTTACATACTTTAAAGTTATTGCGTTTATATCTTTCTCGTTCCAGAAGTTTTTAATACATTCAGTTGCAAGGAAGTTAGTCATATTATGCAATTTAAATAAAGTTAGAACGATAGTAGTACATCACGGTAAAGATGTAAGGTTATCTGTTACATTGATTAAATAAAATGTTATGACTTTAGACATTTATTTTACATGTATATAATTGCTGCAGTATTCACGGAGCATAGTCCTGAAGCCACTGTGGGGGGTGAGTCAGACGCCTGGGACGTGGAGATGCGATAACACTGTCTCTGTCCAACAGAGCAGTGTCATCAGGCTCTGGAAGCAATGTCACTCCTGAAAGCAATGAGATGTGCCGCATTCCACGTTCTACCATCGCTCAGAAGGGAGGTACTAAGTCCCAGGTGCTTCTATACACTAACAGGATTACCAAATCTTGGATGTCCTTTTGGCACGTGCATTGGATTCCTGACATGGACATGACCACCTTCCCTGAAGCAAGGAGGGCATGCTCGTCTCTTGACATCAGCATAGCTTTTCATTGCAGCCTGTTGTCGTGCTGGTATTTCGTTAACTTTGATATATAAAGCTTACTTCTGAAGTGACGAGACGTTTGTCTTAGCGCTTGTTGTTGCTCTCTGGTTCTCAAGGTCTAGAACCACAACCACCGCGGAGTCAGGTGTCTTTAAACAGCATGGTGGGTGCAATACAGCATGTGTAATAGAGAGCTTATAGCTTCATAGGACATTACAACAGGGCCTGGGTCAACTGTAGAGCAGGGGGCCAACAGCCACTTTACTTGTAAAAGCCATCTCTCTACACTGTATGCCTTCCCTGGTAGGTAGGGGGAGAGGAGGGGTGGGGGGCAGCAACCCGTACATCAGAACCCGGGAGCTTTTGGAATCTCATTGCAGTAAAGCTGGCCGTTGAGTCGGTGGAGCTCTGACCAAGTTTCTTGCTTCATCCCATTGTAACAAGGCTCTGCTCCGGTTTTTCTTTTCGTCTGGTTGCATATTTTTAATCCCCTCATACAGTCTACATTTTGTTAGTTTTGATAAATTTTTTAGAGGTGGCGTTAAAAATTACTACATTGCCCTATGTTTATTACAAAAAGTCAGGCATTAAAAATGCATGAGACGTTTATGCACCATATAAAATTAAGCAGATTAAATATATATACCCTGCTTGTTTTCCCTTTTCTTCTTTCATCAAACAATGAAATTGCTTCTGGATTCCAAATGGGCAGCACTTTAAAGAAGACATTTTTCCAGAGAAGATAAGGATATTTTATCTGCTCAAGTCAGGCTCGTCCGCGCACGATTGTGTGCACATTTGTGACAGGCACAAAGAGACAAAGGAGAGCAGGCGACACCGAACAGCACAGTGACACGGGGACGGGGGAGGGAGGACGCAGTGAAGAGCGGTGCAGAGCCTTGGGTGACAGAGGCGTGGCGGACGAGACAGACTGATCCGGGAGACCTGACAGCTACACTAATTATTTACAGAAGTGGCGCTGCAGTGTAAAGCTAAGATGTAAGTTTACTGATGTGGTGGGGTCCCACCGCCATCTGCTTCTGAGACCTCAGCTCTCTGAAGCCGTCACTGTCAGCACCGCCATCAGAGGAGGGTGACGAGAGTCCAGGAAATCCCTGAGGCACAAGTGCGCGCGTGCACGCACGCACGCACACACACACACACACACACACACACACACGCACGTATCCAATCACAGGAGCTTATTTTGTGGTTTATATCTCTCAAATGCGGCCAATATCATTCACCCATACATTATATCATTGCTTGATTTGTACATTGACTGTAAGATATGAAATAATCAACAGTTATTTTGGAGTTAATAATAAGCATATTCCTCTAGTGAAAACAATCATGAGATGGACGTTATCAGATTAATTTAAATTAAACAAGACCGAAAATCACACATAATTGTTTTTTCATGTACCACATAGACACACAATGTTCTACTACTGCATCTTATCTACAAAAATTGTTTCTGCAGCCAAGACAGTTTTAAAGTTAAAGTTGAAAAAGTAGACAGACGTAAACCACAATTGTGAAAAGGCTGAAAAACTTCAGTAAAACTGCATGTGACATTTGAATATATGCTGAGTTCATATGGATAAGGCTCCCGCAGCGCGCTTCGGGATTCAGGCTCAGTTCTGAGCGCGCTCTATCACCAGCTCACATATTGTGACACGGCAAAAGCCTCGCACCTTGCAAAACCGGTGTCTAATTGCAATGCCGTTTACAGACTGCAAACGTACTGAATTAATCTAGAGTGCCAATTCACCATTTGCTGCGATTCTGCCGTCAAGCAGACATGTCAGGAGATCTTTATCTTAAACACGTCCGCTTGCAGTCAGTTTAAACAGTTACAGATATTTCACTTAGGTTGTTTCTTTTTTTTTATTTAATTAATAGCACTTGCAGTAAGCGTGTCGCTTTTCTGTACCTGGACTCTCAGATTGTTCTCTCCAGCATTCATTGGCTCCAGAAACTAGACGACGGAGTTTTCAAGCACCAAACAGTCTTCATAACATACTGTATTTGTACATAGCCAGTCAAGACCTGAAAAAAGTTGTTTGACTCATTGGCCATGATCAACAGCCATACATGATTAAAACGGTATTTCACAGATCCACTGCTAATGTGAAAGCAGCAGATCTTCACACATTGCTGGCTGGGCTACTACAATGAAGAAGGTCTCAAAGGTGACCATGACCTAAGATATGTTTAACTCTAGGCTGCAACAGACTCATTAAAATAATAAGTATGAGCTGACAGTTTGAAAGTTTATTTAGCAGTAACCAGAAATGCAGGAACTGGATGATCTAAAAGTGAGACAGTAGCACACCAATCATGTACAACACCAACCCTTAATAAAGAACAGTAGCCCCTAATGCACAGAGTCCATCATTACAATTATAGCAACACAACATTTTCCCCCCTTGTGAAAGAAAGGCACCCACCAACAGAAGCAC